>JAUMJL010001785.1:0-62489 GCA_033558185.1 Dromococcyx pavoninus
TAATATTTGGCAGTAGGTCTAGTAGCTCCAGTAATTTCAGGCTCTTGTGCAGTTGTAAAAATATGAAAAAAATCTGGTTAGAGTATCAATAGAGAGGGCAAACCTGCCTTTGTTTACTTTGCCTAATAATTTCATTCTACTGAGGTATGACTTGTACTAGACTGGAACCAAAGTTTTCTGAGCAAATGTATTGAACCTCTCACTTCAGAACAGATCTCTTATGCTGAACTAAATGGAGTTCTGATACTTCAGAATAATTATTTACCTTATGAATAGTGGTCAATGGATAACAATGCTGGCTGAGGAAAGGGGTAAGAAGAGAAAAACCCTCTTAGCTGCCAAAGGCTTTCCATGATTATGAGCTGAAACTGTCAGCTCATATTGACTCCTAGATGATAATCTTGATAACTTTCACTGAGGAAACATGCAGGAACAGTTTCCCAGTACCCTGACTTTGTGGTAGGATAGGAAACTGATGATTCATGTCAGGGTTCTGCAGTAAATAGTGGAAAAGAGAAACAAGCCATTCCTGTAGAAAATTTGTGTGCCTTGTTGCTGTTGGCTTAGAATCCTTATGAAGAGACCTTTTGTAACATAACTGCATTGCATTTTCCATCAATGGTTACACCCACAGAATAGCAAATGTAACCTGATCTTTCACGGAGGATAATTTTTCCTTGTTGCTATGCTTTCAGTTCATGTCCGACCTGGGATTACCATGGGCAGATCTTGGTAAAGATGGCACTAAAGAAAGTATTGAATACCTCAGCTTTTCCTGTGTTGTTGGCAGGCCTCCCACCTGTTCACATATTACCTTGTCTTCATTTTGCTGCTGCTGTACTTACGCAAGCATTCTTTGTCCTTCATGTCTCTCACCAGATTCAACTGTAGGTAATGAGGATTACTTGATGTGATGGTGTTTATCCAGCAATGCATCTTTTTAAAGTATGTGATAGAAATGATTTTTTTTGTCTTTTCTTTTTAATGTTTTCCTTAGAGTTTAAGGAGGAAGGTTGTTTTTTGATGTTTCTGATGTTTTTTCAATGTTTGTTTGTGGGAATAGTAAAGTCTAATGGTACTAAACTTGAACTGCATTTTAGTAACAGAGTCTTTGCATGAACTACAGAGACAGGCCTGTCCCTCCTTGAATGCTGAAGAATGCAGAAGAAAATAGCTATAGAAATTAATTTATTTTTAGTGGATACATCACAGGAGTGCCAGCGTAGCAGTCTGAGAGATGGTGTTTATTTCTGTAACTCCTGAACTGATGAGGAGTACTCTTGCTTGTCCTGGGTTAGTCACAAGTGTAACCTTAGCTAAGTCAGTCACTGTGTGACAGCAAATCATAATGACTATTCTCTTCCATCTTTCCTTTTTTTAAATTCTCATCAAATAGTTGCTACATAATGTAAGGAACCTTTGCATCAAAATGGGGAGTTATGAATGGCTGAACCAAGCACGTCCATATTTTCCTTGCTCTTACTCATCTTTCGGCCATTTTCTGGGTACCAGCTCTTCAGCTGCTGAAAAGCCTGCAGACTTCCCCTATCAAGCAGGGAAGCTATTAAAAGCTGTCATCTGGAACTTCAGTTATTCCAGTTTAGTTTCTTCCTCTGCCTTCAGATCTTTTCCCACGTTTGGAAGAGGCTCCATATTGCAACTGTTTTTGGGGAGGGAGACGTTACTAAAACCTGCTTTTCTTATGTAGGCTGTGTTTTGCTTTCTTCCCCAAATCTTTTCTTGGGAGGAGCACAAATGGACTTCAGCTAGACTGATGGCTTGTAAGTTGCAGGAGTTTTTGGGTGGTTGTCGTTCTTAGTGACTGCAAATTCATTTAGGTTTTGAACAAATGGACTTCCTGTATGTAAAGTTACCTGTGCATTGGCAATGGCTGGTAGACTGCTTATCTCTAAATGGGATATAGCAGTACGTAATTGGATGAAACAATTAGTGCTAAGGTTTAGCTGTGTGCAAGCTGGTGTGTTCAGCCTTTCCTCTGTAAACACTGTGAAAACCTTGACAGTGGCTAATGTGTATCCATGGAGTTGTCTGATCTTGCTTAGGAGAGGTGTTTAATGCTGTAGTTTGTGGTGTACTGAATGTTTGTCTTAAGGGCTACGACTGGAAAAAATTTTTCTTCAAGCACCCAGTCAGAAGTTAGTGGAAAGGTGACTCTTTGTGTCAGCTTGCTGACAGTCTTACTGGTTTTATAACTTTGCTCAAGCTTGATGTCTAAAGATGTTTCCTGCTTCAACATCAGAATGGGTATTCATGTGTCTAAATATCCTCCAGCTAAGGCTTTAAAAGTTGATTTGGTTACAAAAAGGTCACAAAAATCACTCAGTACTTGAAAGAAAACATATTCTCAAGTGTAAAAACACTTTCTTAAAATACTGCATGAGTTTTACGAGGTTTTAGGTAAGAATGTGAGTAAACTGACCAGTGTTGTGGAACTCCTCTAAAAATTCCTTTCATGAGCCTAGCTCTTTGCGGCTTTTAAAACACAATAGTTGCGCTGAATAAGAGAAACAAATGGAGTTTTCTTTTGAACTCCAGAGTAGTAGTGAAAAGGTCACTTTTTATTTAATTTGTCCTGATAGGATGACAAAAAAAATTCAGTTGTGAAGTGCTAGTAACTGCCAGGCAACTGAATGAACTGTAGCAGCTAAATAAGCGCTGCTTGATTCTTTGTCACACCGAGAAAAGAGGACTTTCTATCAAAAAATGAAGGGTTGTGAGGCGTGGGAAGAGTGAGAACCTCAGTAAATTTTAGTTGGGTCTCAGCTTGGCTTCAGGCTTTCTCTGGAAAAAAAAATAAATGTAAATAACATAACGTTTCTTTTTTTTTCTCTGAAGTTGCTGCTGTAGAGGACCTGCATTCCTCAGCTCTCTGAGGAGACTCTGCTGGCACTTGAGCTATCAGCCGATCCCACCTCATGCAGCAGAAGGAATGCATTTGTCTGTTAATCTGTTTTTATTTTTATCTTCCCAGCTTGGCCTCAGTGGTTATTGTAGTTCATGGCTATAGAATATGAAGTGGTTTATCTCTTGATGACAAGCTAATGTCTTGCATAACAGCTTGCTTTGGCAGTTTGGAGGTGGGGATTTGGAGCCTCTGACTTGTTCTCCAGTGACTCAGGGTAGTGGAACAGTGAAGAAACTTTGTGACCCTGCTATGAAGAGTTCTTGCTTAGCCTTTGTTGTTGCAGATTCTTACATAGGTGTCCTGCACTTCTCTTGCAAAGAGCAAACTTCCTGTCATGGAGCTGTTGTAAGTGGTTGTGAGCAGTGAAGGCAAAACTGAGCTTGAAAATAATCACCTATCAAGTGTCTGACACACTTAAGTTTTTAATGGTGCTGTAATGAGTACCAGCCCTTGGAAAACAGCCTACAGTTTCTGGTCCTGTGATATTGTTGTAGCTAATTAAAACATGACACTTCATGGTGTAAATCACTGCTTCAATGTTAACTTATTGTACACTTGAATTAACTGTTAGTCAAGTAAAATGAGACTTTTGTGAAAGACAAATTGTCCAATGTGCTACAGAAGGTGGATAATTGCTATGAAGTACTGCATTAGTAACTATCTTGCTGATGAGGAAATAGACTGTGGAAGGGCTTATGCTGAAGAGGTGACTGTGAGTTTCTGTTCCTGTCAAATTAGCAGTGTTTTTAAAGTGGAGTGGGTTTTAAAAAGTAACAACAGATTTTGTAGTTAACTAAAATATCAAAGTGAAATTAAGTCATTTATAGTGAACATCTGCCTTGCACCTAACTTAGACCTCTTAAACTTGAGAGGGAGAAACCTCTCTACTGTTCTGCATCTGAAACTTACTCAAGAAGTAAGAGAGAATATGTTGATTTGTCTTTTTTTTTCAGCTCCTTGAGTCTTTTCTGTGCCTACACGTGAATAAGTGAAATAAAAATTTAATAATATTGATACAGGGACCGTCTCCAATTTAGTTTATCATTCTGAAGGCAAAAACAGCCTGGGGAGAAACTCTGTTACTACTGACGTGAAGCTGCAGCTTGGGCTGGTTTCAAGACTCTACAGTACAATATTTATCTACATTAGAAACACAAATTCTCACAGGCCACTGCTCTGTCTAGAAAGAAGTCTTTCTTCCACCTAATGTGATCTATGAACTTCCTATGGTGAGGCTTTTTATTGCTCTGTTACTAGCAGCCAAAAATCATTAAGATTAAGTAAACTTTCTTAGATACTTCTCCCTGGTTAGTTGCTTGGGATTCCTCCAGTTGCTTGGAGGGGCAGTAGAGGAATGCTGCGCATGGGATCCTCATCAACCAAAATTGTGTCCAACGTGGACTGTCAAAGATGATGCTAACCTTGCAGTGGCATCATGGTGTGTGGTTGCTTGCATTTCGAACAGGTATTTGAATAAGGAGAGAATTTAGCTCTGATATCATGTGTTATCTTTTAGTACAGTACTGATATGTTGTACAGGATTTATGGATTTATGATAAGAGGTGCTATGAAACTTAGTGGTGATTCGCAGGTCTGAGTAGATGGAAGTGAACTGGAAGAGCTTTGGGAGTCTGTGGGCTGTTTGGTATGGGGCAGACTTCCTTGTAAGGTGGTAGTAGCTGGTGGGATTCACAGCTGTGTTTGTAGAGGATAATTGCTCTATCTGATTTTTGCAGGTGAGTTTTGTGTAGGCTCAAAGGCCAGGGTTGGCTTGTTATTTGTCTGAAGTGAAGTTATAATGTTTTACAGTAGTTTTAACTCAGTGCTGGTTTAGAAGAAGAAACTCTTCTGATAAAAGAACTAATTTCCAAATTATAATAGTTCTGTGAAGTCTCACATAAAGGGAGCACAAGCACGTACTGATTTTGTTAAGCTGTGCATCCGGTAATTAGCTGAACCATCTAAGCCTAAGATCTGTACTGGTTAAAGTGTTAGACAATAGCAGCATGAATAAAAGGCTTTTGGTACCCAAATGATGTCACTTTCTGGTTTCCGTACGGTTCTTATTTCAGCTATGTATTTTACTTGGACAGCAGGATTTCCTTAGCCTGGAGCCAATTGAATTTGTCTTAATCACCAGTGCAGACAGGTAGGTCAGTTTGCTGTGATTAGGGACCAGATGGCCAGAGGGTTCTAATTTACTCTACTTATTGCCAGATGACTTTGGAATTGTACCTTGCCATGCCTGGAATGTGGTCTCCAGGGTAATCATGACAAAACCAGGAGCCAGTATACAACAGTCCTGTGAACAGAAAGGCAGTGTAGACAGGCTCGGATTCAGCAGTCTCTTCAGGTTCACACCTGCCTTGGAAGACCAGTGCTTCTGTTGGGTGATGTCACTGGTAATGTGTGCATTGTTTGTTTGGTTTGGTAGAAGCAGGAAGCAAATTCATCTTTGTATTTCTTTGAACTTCTTTTTCGGTCTCCAGTTGCTTTGGCCTATTCTGCTATGGATAAGCAGAAAAACTTAAAGCTTCTTAGAAATGTTAAACTCACTAATTCCAAGTGACGGATCAATCCCAGTTACAATTCAAAGGAAAAAGAGTTGGAATGATGAACAGATTGGAAATACGCTCTGGTAAATGCTTCCAGCAGAGCCTTTGAAGGAAGAAAATAGTTTTGTGTTACAAGGTCCAATAATACAATATTTTTATAACTGACTCTTCTCAGTTTTACTGGGTGAGGAGGATTAGATTGTGAGGAGTAACCTGTAAACCTGTTCTCTTATAGTCTTCTGGAAGCACTTCAACATTGCTTGTCTCTTCTGTTCACAGCTTGCAGGAAGTTCTGTCTTTACTGGAAACTTTGTCATCTCATTGGTGATATGCGAGTGACTTGTGAAATTTGGGGTTGACCATGAAGTTTCATGAGGTAGCCCAAAGCTGCTGCATCTGGGAAAGTTTTGTGCTTTGTGGCTATGCCAGGATCTATGCAGATCTGTTGTTAACATTCAGCATGTGGATTATGGTAACTAAGGGTCAGGGCATGATGAAACAGCGTTCACTCCAGCAGCCATATCTATTAGAAGGAGCTGAGCAAAATAGCTTGAAATACCAACAACTGCATCTGCTTGATGTGGTAAATAAAACCAGAACATGGGCTGAAGTCAAAATACTGTGACTGACAACAATAAAGGTGAACAATGAAATCCTTTTTAATTCTCTTGCTGCCAGAGCTCCTTCCCCAAAGCTGTGTAATTTCTCTCCAATGACTGGTTTCACAAAGGGAAAACCGAAAAATTGTGAAGTAGTTATTGAGCCCTTGCTGCTTTTGAACCTGCTGAGACAAACTGTCTGAGCTCAGTTTGAGATGAAGGACCTGCTTTCTTGCTCTTCAATGGACAAGCCTTGTTTGGAGGGATGAGCTCTATGAAAGGGGTAGGATATGAAGTGGCTACCATTTTCCTTAGTCATCATTTTTCTTGTATAGTCAAGTGTAAGACTCAGTCAGTAACCTGGTTTCAAAATGTTTTCATGAAGACTTAATTCTCTCTGCCCACATTGTGTCTTTGTCTGGACTGAAATGTATATCATCTATGCCAGCAAGAAGTGGGCATAGAATCATAGAATCATCAGGTTTGAAAAGACCTCTGAGATTGAGTCCAACCGTACCTGTCCCCTTACTAAACTATGTCCCTGAGAAACTCATCTACCCGCCTTTTAAACACCTCCAGGGATGGGGACTCAACCACCTCCCTGGGCAGCTGTGCCAGTGCCTGACCACCCTTTCAGTGAAGCCATTTTTCCTTATGTTTAGTCTGAACCTTCCCTGGTGCATCTTACGGCCATTTCCTCTTGTGAGTTTGGTGTAACTTTGGCTTGCGCCTAACTCTGCCTGATGGAATGCTTGTAGTCTTGAAATCTAGGCCAGTTTTGGTTCCTTGAAGTGCAGGGTTATAGGGAAAGGACTGGCAGCTCTGGTTTCAGATGGGTTCTGGACATAGACATGCAATGTAGGAACTGCTGTCATTGTAAAGTTACAGCAAATACTTGAGTCTGTTTTGTCAGGACAGACATCTAAAGAAATTGAGAAAGAAGTTGCAGAGAACTTCATGGTACTGCACTGGTGCACAACAGACTTCTGCTGTGAGATTTAATGCTCCCACTGTCATGTCACTCTCCATCTTGAAAACTTGGAAAACATGAAGAATGCCTCTATCAGCAGCTGAATTTTAATGTGAGATAGCTTATGGTTGAGTTGCTTTTGCAGCATACAGACTAGATCACTTTGGTGCTTTGTTTTGCTAGGCAAAACTCATACCACAGCTTATTTCTTGGGAGAAACTTGGGGCTCAGCTAGTGCTGCGGGGAGGTTTGTGTGTGTTCACTGGAGAATGATGTGGGAATATTTTTGGGCTCCTTACTAAAATGACAGATGTTTTAAATTACCTTCTGAAACACTGCAAGAATGAATTTTTCTGAAGTCATCTGCCTTTTTAACTGAGGAAATTGTATAAGCTCCAATGAAAATTGCATGCCCAGCATCTGGCAAATTGTCAGACTGGTATTGTCAATATAGGCATTCAGAAGAATCAGTTTTAAAAAACAAGCCACAAATAAAACCACCCACGAACAATAAACTTTGGACTCTCATCTTATATCTTTTTTGTTTTAATCTGTGATATGTGTAGTTTGTACTTTCATACTCCTGGAAGTCAAGAGGACTAGATATTACTAGGTGTTTGTGGTGTATTTGTTTAAACAAACTTAGACTCTCAGAAGCTGAAACTCTTTCCTCTCCTCATCCAGCAGGCTAGGAATGTGGGAAAGGGACCTTGTGGGGTGCTCATCTCTTGTCTTTCCTGCAGTAGAAGGAGGCATGACAAAAAGCTACTAAAATGGTTATAAGGAAAAAAACCTCATCCTGATCAGAAAGTTTTCCTCTTGCTTTTCCATGGAGAAAATACTCCCCAGCAGGAAGCTTAAACTGCTCTGATCTTCTCATCAGTGATAGACAAGAGTGCATGAGACTTACAAGCTTAGAAGTGAAAAGCAGCAGGAAACCTCAATCTCCTGGTTCTTCGAGCTGAATTCCTAGAAGGCTTTTCAGCGGCTGTCTGTATCCTCTGACTTGTGCGTGCCCTGCTTCCTTTAACTTGCTAGGTTTGTCAGTATTGTTTGTTACTGTTAAGTAGCAGGGAGCAAGCAGAGAAGCAACTCATTCTTTATCTGAATTCAGCTGATTTGCCTCTGTCTCCCAAAAAGTATGGAAATTAATATGGATGGGTAGAAGTTGTAACTATGAAATCATCTCGATAAGTTCTGCCTGAAACTTCCCCCTGCTCTGGGCAGGAGCAGTGTTCAAGAGGTCGGGGTCTATTTACTGTGTTAACCAGTGCAGTCTCTTTGGAACCACGAGTAATGATCAGTATTACTTAAAAGCAGGAGGATCTGTTCCATGGAGCCTGATTCCCAGTTAGTTAGGGAAAGATTATTTTAGGAGGTAAGAACATCTGAAACCTAAGTGGGAATTGTGTTTTTTCAATTTGCTTGCTGTTGGATAGATATAAAATACAGGCTTCCCAGATAAGTGTTCTGTATTAGCCTGAAGCTCAACGAGCCTTCTGTCTGAAATGGGGAATGTGAAGATCTTGCAACTTAAACTGGGGGTGGGGTGGGGTGTTGGACTGTGAAGAAGGTGGAGCTGAGTGAACCTCTGCCCTCTATTACACTGCAGGGTGCCTGAAAACCACTTAGCCCATATGAATTTCAGTCTGAAGAAACCAGATCTTATTAAAACAAAAAATAAGCAACAAATCAAAAAAATCCCCCTAACTGCAAAGCTAAAAAGGAAAACCCATAGAGCTTGAGAGAGTTGTGTATTTTTTGGTCATGCATGTGGCTTCGTGTTTGGAGCCTTTGTTAAATGATATGCAGAGTATGTTTGCTCTTTACGTGCCATCTCTGTACCTGGGCTGTAAATGTATAAAGTGTGTATATCTGTCTATAGTTAATAATGCTTTGAGTAGTGAACCTAGGTATATCCTCTTCTGTAAGAGACTTGTGGTTTCCAGAGTGATGAAATGCTTTTTATGTGGTCTAATAAAACAAAGTAACTTATATCAAGCACAAAGTGTATTGTAATTTGAGCAGAAGTTGTTTCTTGGTTGCTCCTGATTGCCTGTCCGATATAAAATAGCAATACCGATTGTTGCAATGTCCTTCAAATTGAAGCTCTCCATTGTAAATTCTTACCATGCGTTCTTTAAAAAACGTAAATCCTCAGATATGTTTTTTTAAATGTAACTGTACCAATCTGAGATAGTTAGTGCAAGGGAAATAAATCTTGAAGGCAAGAGATTTCCAAGTGTTTCTTTGGAAATAAAGTATTATTCTTCATTTCCTCCTGGTGACAGCCTTCTGCCTGAACAATGCCTAATCCAGGATCTATGTGAATTAGTCCTCTGTAATCATTATCGTGTGTACAGACGTGGGAAATATGATGTACTTCAGTTGGAACAAAGCAGGCACACTGTCTGGTGGGTCCCTCGAGAAAGAGGGCATGAGATATGCTTCTGACTGTGCTTCAGAGGCATTGCCATGGACTGTAGGAGCCAAAACCACCCTGCAGTGCTGTGTAGCAGGAGGGAGCGTGACTGTTGGTGAGTCTACAGTGAGCGACTGAACACCAGCATCATAATCTCTGCTCTTCTCTTCATTACTTATGAATGTCTACGTGACCACTTGTTGGTCTTGTGCTAACACATGAAAAAAAACAAGTAGGCTAGGCTGACTCTGTGTTTGAACCAACTGAAATACGAGGACTAATGTACTTCTGTAGAGGACCAGGCTAGGGAGACATAGTTTTTTTTGGCAAGTGGTGTAAATTTGCAAGGAAATGATGCTTCTGGAACACTGTAGAGTGTTAGAACTGGCAAGTGTGCCCATATGGCACACTCCAACTTCTATCAAATGCCAGCACATCTTTAAATACCAGCTGATCAGAGATTTTCAGGGCAATCTTGTCTAGCTTGAGTGGGCCTGGCAGCTCTCAACACAAGCTAGTGTCTGGGTTAAAGACCTCCTGTTTTGTGATGCCATTCTGAATAGCTTATTCAGCTGTAAAATACAGTGAACAAAGGAGCTGGAAATATTTTGTCAAGTTGGTGATCTCTCAGTCTGGAGAGCCAACTACCAGTTATAAAGACTTCTATTGTGTTACACAAGAGCCAGTGTATAGAAAACTCCTGATCTTGCTCTACTTCTGCCTTTATTAGCTTCTGTATAATTATTGTTTCCTAAAGGATGGTCTGAATGTGGATGTGGGGTGCATTATCAGTAATTACATTTTTCTAACAGATTAGTTTGGATAGCAACATGGGGGTAATTTTGGTTTTTTTAGCTCGATTTCTAACTTGTGGGGATTAGGAGGGAGGGATGCCTGTGGAGTTCACAGTGTTTAACAGTTAAGTGCAGCCAACAGAAGTAGCTTAAGTGGTTAAAAGTATTGTTCCTATAGAGAGTGGGAAGAGGGAAAAATGCTTCCCCCCATTATTTTATTAGAGATGTTGGCAGGAAACATGTCGTTTGTAAAGCATTAGACTAACCACAGTATATAGTACTCTCCAAAATGGATATAGCAACAGCAATCCTAGTGAAAGGAATTGTTATTAGTACAAATCCATTTATTGTTATTTTGCTATTTGTTTTCATCTAGGCTTTACAGTGAAACTCTGAATCTTATGTATGGCTTCTTTCTCCTGTAGGTTGGAAAGGAGACTGTACAGACAACAGAAGACCAGATCTTGAAGAGGGATATGCCGCCAGCATTTATCAAGTAAACTCATTTTATTATGAATCTTCTATTATAGGTACAGGCAACCTGGTACAATGACAGATTGTTACTCATTTCTGCTGTGCAGAGAGGAGAAAATACTCTACACTTGAGTAGCTTTTTGGGGTCTTGAGGCTGACCTTCATCGGAAATGACCTTTCTGCCAGCAGTGACCTTCCATGTTACATTCTGTATATATGGGCAGATATCTAGGGTATTTTTTCCTTTAAAAATAAAGAAAAACTCAGAGTAACAATGATACTTACCTGTGTGTGTTGTAGTTTCGCCAAACAGTGTTGGAGAACATAGTGCTCAATATTTTCTATTAATTTGGTTGGTGGAAAAGTGTGAGTTTACCAGTACAGGCAGCTGATGCATGAGTAGCTGCCTGGAAATCCAAGACATTTGAAGAGCAGTGACTGACACTTTTCACTCCCTGGCTCTGTATTAAAGACAACTGACTTTCTTCTGCTTCTGCCTTAAGTTTTAAAAACCATACATCAGTTCTTGTTGTGGAGTTGCCAAGGATCTTCCTGGCAGGTGACAAACATCCCCTGAAATGACTTTGCCCATAACCTCCTGAATGCAGCACGAGCTCTCTTTTAGCATTGTCAGTGTGTGCAGAGTGACTGCATATTTCACTCTACCCAAGCACAGAACAAGCAGGTAGTCAAAACACGAAAGTATTGAGGCAACCAAGAGAATACTAACTTGGAGAACAGAGGATGTCTAAAGAGAAAATGTCTGTTAGCAGTGGAAATGGATTTAGTTGGTTGCATTGTAGGCTGATAAAATGAATAATAATAATAAAAAATGGCTGGGACTAGGTGGGTATTAGTGTCAGAGTTAAAGAATGAAAGAGCTGAATTGTTAGTGAAGTACAGTCCTTCACTTTAGACCATCCTGCATGTCAGACAAGGTGATGCTACAGCCTGACAAGGTTTCTAGGAGAATATGGGGAGCAGGAGGTCTGCAGGGCTGGCAGACCTTTGGAGCAAATGGATAGAAATTCTGTACTGAAGAAGAAAGTTAACAGATCCTAAACACATACAATTTGCTTTAGGTGGGCTGACTGTTTCTACGGAGGGAAATTCTGCTTTACAAGTCTGTTGATGTTCTTAAAAATACAGTAAACAGGGATACGGGTAATCCGGGTGATCCAGTATACTCTGATTTCTAAATGTTTTTGTGAAGTCCGAAGGCTTTTCAGAAAATGAAGTAGCCACGGGGTAAGAAGAAAAGAGAAAATTGAAACTAAAAGGAAAAATTACATGGTTAACCCTGACAAGGGTGGAAGGTAATCAGCAGGGCTCCAGCGATCTCTACTGGGATTGGGCTTTTCACTATGGTCACAAATTTCCTCGCAGCTCGGATGAGCTGAGTCAAAAGGACTTACTGATGAACCGGTCTTACACAGGGCAGTGAGATTAATGGATGACTGAGAAATTACAGCAGGACCTTACTAAACTGAGCCATTTGATATTAAGTGTGAATGAAATTAATTCGAAAGATCAAAAATGATGCCCATGTGGGAGAGCAGCAGGTCTAGTGTCAGACAGGATGATTGACTTCAAACTGACCATTACCAATAGCCAGCAAGGTCTTGGAGCTGTTATACGTTGGAGGGAACATCCGTTATGTTTTCAGTAGTGGTCAGAAAGTAAACCAAGTGTTAGGGGTATCAGTGAAGGATGAGAGACCAAAATGTCACTCTGTATTTTTCTCCTATACCTTGGATATTGCATGCACTTTGTGGTCACTAAATTTTAGAAAGGTTATAGTAGAACTGGAAAGAGCTCATAGAAGGACTTTGAGCACAATCAAGATTATAAAATTGCTTATGTATAAAGGAAAGCTACATAGGCTGGAACTTTTCAGCCTGGGAAAGGTGACAGAAGGGACTGGAGCCCTGACAGAGGTCTAAGGAAAGAATGAGTTGCATGGGGAAGATGGAAACTTGCTTAAAGCTGGGGAGCTTTAAGCTGGTGGTTTATACACCAACAACAGGGAGAGCTGCTTTGTACAGCAAGTCATGTACTGTTCAAATTCTTTATCTAGGTTTACAGGTTGATAGAGAAGAACTTAGAGGAACTCATTGTGGTTTATCAACTAGACAAACTTCAGGAAGTCCTAAGAACTGAAAATAGTTGGGGGATGGGAGGGTGCCCAGAGGAAGTACGATAAGTGCGTATCCTTCCTCAGGCATCTACTTGCAGCTGCTTTTGGAGACAGGATGCTGAGCTCAATGAGCCTTTGATACAGTCCACTACAGTATTTGTTATGCTGTGTTCCTGGTGTTGGATCTTATTTTTGTGTAGGGGGATGATTATTTTTAATTATTTTTTTTGAGGGCAGTACTTATGTATTGAAATGAGATCAAAACTTTTTTCTCGCTTCCTGATGAGTTGTATCCAAACTCGTGATTTGCTTGTGCTTCTTTTCTAAGGTGTGTAGAGTTTTTTGGTTCATTTCCAGCTTGTTGTTCACTTAGACAAGTACAGGATTAAGGAAATGAGATTTTCTTAATTGCTATACTGCGGCCAGCCTTTGATCAACCCTTAGCAGATTGTAGAGACTGAAGTAGTTAAGTTACTGTGGAAATGTGATATGAGCACTGCTGAATTGTACCTCTTTACACTGGGTGCAAGAAATTTTTCTGCAGCAATTCATGACTGTCTGAGTTCTGGTATAATGAAAAATGGGAAACAAAGCTTTCTGTAGCAGTAATGAAACCTACTTCACATAGCACATACTTACTGTCCTAGGTGCGGTAATGTGAATCAAGACTGTTCGATGGCCCTTATGAATGATAATCTGTTGCATTTGTTGTTCTTTTGTTAATCTGGAGTTTATATCAAAAGGGACCAGTACATGTTACCGGTTTCTTACTAATGCTATGGAGTGTGTCATCGCTAGTAGCAGTGGATTAGGGGCAAGTGATGGTCACAGGTGAGCTGATGAGGGACTCTTACCTGTTCCTGCCGAAAGGGGAGGATTTGGATGCAGGAAATGACACAGATGAGGGCTGGGTTTTTTTCTTCTGTTCTGAGAGGCGGGGGTTTTGTTTCTGAAGTGTCAGTTCAGGAGCTGGCATTCCTCTTTACAGGAGTGTGCCTGCTACAACTGGTCTGGCACATGGATGATGGGATAAGCAGCAGTGCATGTGTGCTAGCACTGTGTTCTCTGTCCTTATTTTCTAGGATCACTAATCTTGAGGGAACCACTCTTGGCGGAGGAGGGAGAAGATACATTTAGTTTTTTCAGAGACTTAGGCGTTGATTTGCCTGAGCCTGGCACTGAGGGTTCAGAATGAATCTATGTGATGGTAACCTGTAAAGCTTTGCAGTAGGTGTGGGATCGTGCAGCAAAGTTGTTTGTTGGCTGCTTGACAAACTGTCTGCATCCCTTTGCTTGCTACTGACACAAACCACATCAGAACTATTGACCTACAGTTAAAAAATACTGTGTTCTTTATCTTAATTATCTTAGTCATCAGGGAGTATGAGAAACGCGTATAATCTACAAGATGTGTTTCATTGTTCATATTACTTATTATAGTTCTCTTGTAAAGAAGGAACAAGCTGTGATCTCCAGGTAAAGAAGAGGGTAACACCTGATTTGTTTGAGAATGAAAATTTGTCTGTGTTTAACTTGCACGCGCAAACTCATTTAACAAATCAAGCAGTAATGCTGTTCAACCTTGATGTTGCTTTGGTAGCCAAACTGGAGCTGCATTGTTGGTAATTGCATTAACTAATGTTACTGTAAAACATATGCTTATATTATTATAATATTTCTATTTCTAGAACTGCAAGTTTCCACTGAAGTGATTAGAAATGGAAACAAATGTTATTAAAGCACCAAAGGCTTTGTCTGGCATTTTTGGGCAGGCATCTCTGGGAACAGCAGAGGTCAAGTCTAATCACTAGAATGGTAGTTCAGCATAAGCAAAACTTTTGTCCTCACATGTCATAAAGAAGACACTAACAGAAGTGAAGCTGATTGACTACCAAAAGTAGTGTGATTGGAAATAAGATCTATATTTTCTCCACAAAGAATTTGACTGGAGTTAGCATGGCTTTATTGTAATCGTGTCTTAAAAATAAATACATGGTTTTTATAAGGCTGGGTTTTTTTAGGTTGCAATATAATACAGAGAATAGAAAATTCACCGTAGTGAAGAACTTCTATTCAGAATTTTTGAATGTGTTTGATTCTAGTAGCAGAAGAAGCAGTCCATTGCAGTGAATATTTTTAGTGGGTTTTGTTTTGTTTAGCGTAATTGAATTATTTTCCCCTAAAGTTCTATTCTTTTATTCCCTAGCATGTATGCTTTACAAGGGCTGGAGGGTGTCTGGTTTTACACAACACTCTGCTTTTTTTGTACGTGGCGCACACTCCTGAAGTCTTTCAAATGCATTGGGAAGCCTGTACAAAATAGGCAGCGTACATGTAAAATGCAAGCTTACCTTTTGGAGGTTCTACTCTAAAAACTGTAAAAGAAAACCTGGAATCTTTAGAAACTTTATTTTTGTTAATGACGGTAACTTCTGGCGTCATACGCATTTACATTAATTCCTTTCTTGACAAATGAAAAAGCCAGCCTTGAGATATCATTAGTATTAAACAGACGACCATGAAATTGAACTGCAGGAAATGAAGTATTTCTGAACTGGCTGAAGAGGTGATTTGTTTAATCCCTTTCTTGGCAGAGTTGGAAAGAATAAATTTGAGAAGCAAGCGCAGAAATCTAATTTAGTGGAGTCAGTTGACTTTGATAATACAAGAGAGTGCATTGCATGGTAATGAGCAGACCATTCCCAGTTTCAGCCATGAAGTCCTCCTGGGTTTTCTGACATGGTTATGAGTTCCCACACGTGCCATGTGTGCAGATGCCTCACTAGAGAGCAGGTTACGGTGAGGTTGGCTGGCCCAGCTTGATCTGCTCTAGAGAGCCATTAGCTGAAAACCTGACTTTCTGAAAAAAGTGTGTTTTCCTAAACAAAGTGTCTCATTTCTGGTACAGTTAACTTTGGATGCAACCATTAAGTTTTGCCATTTGTGTTAATAAGGAACATAGGGGAGAAAGTGGGATAAGTATGTAACCTTCCCATAGTACATAACTGAAGTATGATAAAAGAGTGTGTCCGGATGATCAGTAGGAAATGGGCAATATGACAAGCATGAAGAAGCTGTGATAAGAGACACTTGGTTTAATTGAATGTTCGTTGGAATCTCACATAAGTTGAATGAGCATGTGGCACTGAGATAGAGCCTCTGTATCAGAATGCACTCAGCTCTGTCAAAGAAATGTGAGAGAGTGGAGAAAAGTCACAGCCAGTGTAGTCAGTAACTACGGTCGTGAATAGTGTAGCTGATACAGAAGTGAAGACTGAACTTTGTATTTCGAGTAATTACAGCAAGAGAACAAGCAAGAGAAAGCTTTTCAGTGTTCCAATTCTTCGTATTTTAAGATGTTTGTGTTCGATACCTTGACAGAACCTAATTTCTGAGTGCATTTGCTTATTGTAGTACTTCTGTGTTACTGTAATATCTTGCAAAACCTCATTTCTTTTTAAGTGTGGAATTAAAAGCTGCATTTGAATTTCATAACTTATCACTGCATCTTGGGGCTATTTAAAATGCTGTTTGTAACAGGAGCGTTAACAGACTCTGCAGAGCTGCGTTACAGCTTCAGTGAGCAGGGCACAGGGTCCTGTTTTGCTTAATGCTGTGTTCTTTGACTTAGTGTGTAGCTATCTTTTAATATTTATTAATAGCAATTGCTTCTGAATGACAATGTAATTACAGGGCTGATAAAAGTTAGCAATTACTTTGATTGTGAAGTCCTAAGAGAATAATTGTTTCATCCCCTGCCATGGTTGCTAAGAATGGAAGGTGTTTTGCCATGTTGGGACCTCTCTTTAATGACTTTACATTGACTGCTGTACATGCTGTACTGCTTCAAACATACCCTACATTGGGAGATTGTGTCACTTCTAAGAAACTGTCGTACAGTTGCTGGTTATTTTCTTGTTAAAATAAATACATTAAATAATCTTGCTTTTTAAATGTAAAGGTGCAGAATGATGAGTTTGCTTGTAATGCTTTAAATAGCAGAGTTAAAAAAACAAATGCAGCATTTTCTCAAGTCTCTAATTAGTTTCTCAAGAAACTAATCTACAAGTTTTGTCTGACTTTCCACAGAGTGGAGAATGCCTGCACCAAACTGGTTCAGGCAGCCCAGATGCTGCAAGCAGATCCCTACTCAGTACCAGCTCGTGACTATCTGATTGATGGATCGAGAGGCATCCTTTCTGGAACGTCAGACTTACTTCTGACTTTTGATGAAGCAGAGGTAGGAATCCCAACATGACTGCACAATAGTGTTATTAATTCAAATATCCACCTAACCGCATTAGCCAGTAGAAGCTATTGATTAGATGAATGTGGTTTTCATCGTTTCAGCTTGATTGGAAGCATGTTTAGTGTTCCATTGTGTCAAAGGAGCTTAGGCTTGTTGTTCTGTTTTGCTAATAACATCTTTGTTTGACATGATGTTCAGGCGATGCCTGTGATTATTCCTTAAAAAGGCCAGTTCCCATCAATCAACCCTGTCTTGCATCTTCCTGATGCTTTTCTCGTTCCCTTACCATACCCATTACTGATCCTTATGTTCTCTCTCTCAGTTCCTGAAACACCCCGGGCCACTTCCAAGCATGTCTGTCAGACTCATTAGCTGTGGCAGTTTGGGGCAGGGGAGGTGATACAGATTGGGATTGGCTGGCTGGTCAGCCAGAAGATATGTTCTGATAGATGTAACAGTTTCTACATTTTGGCTGCTGCATGAGCCTAAGAGCGACTCTGAGGTGCTGTTTGTCCATACTGAGATGGGGAAAAAAGCGCCACAGTTGCAAGGAAACTTAAGCGGGTTTGAGTGTCTTATATTTGAAAATGTTTTTTAGTAAAGATCTTTCTCACTCTTGTGATTCTTCTGAGAACGTGGAGTCTTGCTCATTTCTCAGTAGAAAGCTGCTATGAGGAAATGAAGCTCACACTGATATAAACATTGATGTTAATTCTGAATTTTACCTGTGCAACAGTCTGTTAATCTATGAATTTGTGTTACGCTTCCTCCTGTTCTGAGTAGTCGATCGTGGCATCTTTGTCTGATTTAGTCATCTTGTAGTACTGTTAGCTTGTTCATCTGGAATGAGGAGAGTGCTGTAGGATTGCTCTGTGGCACACGTTATCTATTAAAAGCCACTTAAAATACTCTGCACTGTTACAGGACAGAATTACAAGGAAGTTAATCGCTATTAATCTCCCTGGTCCAGTGTTTAGGAAATGAGTTGACATCTGTGCAGTTAATGCTTTGTGGAACAAGTCTGGGCACCTGCATGTTAACCAAAAGGAAAATACCAGTCTGGAATGACTGACTTTTCACAAATATAAAACTTGGCATACCTATATCCTGGTGTGTTTCAAGATAAACTAATACTGGGACAGAACTGAGATGAGTTTCAGAGGAAACTTTCCTGCTTTAGGGACCGAACGCTGCATGTGGTTGATAATAATTAAATGTTAATTAACTCATTTTTCAATGAGAATTGTAAGTGGTAGTCTGAGAAATAATGTGGTTCAGGAGTTTAGAAGGTTAACCAACAGAAAACTCTTGTTTAGGAATCCAGTGTGAACTGCGAAAGTTAAGCCGAGGCAGGCATAAGGAGATAAATAAAGTAGAGTCTTCACAGACTT
The DNA here is from genome assembly GCA_033558185.1 of Dromococcyx pavoninus. NCBI lineage: Eukaryota > Metazoa > Chordata > Aves > Cuculiformes > Neomorphidae > Dromococcyx > Dromococcyx pavoninus. Next base: position 18,518 of record JAUMJL010001785.1, read on the forward strand.
TTCTGGGAAGCCTCAGATGTCAGATCTACCTTTCCCACTGGAATGCTGGATAATGCTTTATCCATATGTAAAGCTTTATGGTGGATAATATTTCTTCTGAAAGCTTGGAATCTGCTTTCTATGTGGTTTTGCTTTGTGATTTAACTTAAAATTTTTTGATGAAATTGCAGTGAAGAACTTCCAGCGTGCAAACATATGTAAATATCCTTCTTCATAACTTGCTTTCTGAGTGCTGTCCTTCTGGTGTTTTCACTCTGTATGCTAAATGAAGTAGGATTTTGCATTTCTGGAATGCTGATGAAATATTATCTTTGTCAATACAGCGCTCTTTGAGTAATGGCATTGTGGGTGACTTAATCACTATCCTACACCTTTGTGATTATCTGCATGCCAGGGTAGCAAATGCTGTAACTATTCTGCTCTAATAATAGATTTGCATTTCTAATCCAAGTCTAACTTGGCTTCATCTAATAAATGATGGCATGTTCCTTTTTCTAGGTCCGTAAAATCATCCGTGTCTGCAAAGGAATATTGGAATATCTGACTGTGGCGGAAGTAGTAGAAACTATGGAGGATTTGGTGACATACACAAAGAACCTAGGGCCAGGTTTGGTTTGCTACAACCTACCATAAACATAGTATAGTCTTTCTCACTACCTTTTTTCCCCCCAGCACCTTGCTCACCCCAGTTCTGAGTGTTTAGACAATTACAAAGCAGTTGCTTTGAAAGTGTCTGTTGGAAAGTGTTTTAGAGGTCAATGATGACTTTTTTTTGACTCTCATTCTCTCGTAAGGATGCAGCAGTGTTAAGATCGTAGAATCATAGACTCATAAGGTTGGAAGAGACCTCTGAGATCAAGTCCAACTATGCGTGTCTCCCTACTAAACCATATCCCTAAGAAACTCATCTACCTGTCTTTTCAACATCTCCAGGGATGGGGACTCCACCACCTCCTTGGGCAACCTGTTCCAATCCCTGACCACTCTCTCAGTGAAGAAATTCTTCTTAATGTCCAGTTTAAACCTGCCCTGGTGCAACTTGTGGCCGTTCCTTCTCGTCCTCTCGCTTGTCACTTGTGAGAAGAGACCAGCACCCACCCCATCACAACCTCCTTTCAGGTAGTTGTAAACAGTGATGAGGTCTCCCCTCAGCCTCCTCTTCTCTAAGCTAAACAACCCCAGTTCCCTCAGTCTCTCCTCGTAGGGCTTATTCTCCAGCCCCCTCACCAGCCTCGTTGCCCTTCTTTGCGCATGCTCCAGCACCTCAATGTCTTTCTTGTAGGGAGGGGTCCAAAACTGAACCCAGTACTCGAGGTGCAGCCTCACCAGTGCTGAGTACAGGGGCACAATCACCTCCCTGGTCCTGCTGGCCACGCTGTTTCTGATACAGGCCAAGATGCCATTGGCTCTCTTGGCCACATGGGCACACTGCTGGCTCATGTTTAGCTGGCTGTCAACCAACACGTCCAGATCCTTCTCCACCAGGCAGCTCTCTAGCCACTCATCCCCAAGCCTGTAACACTGCATGGGGTTGTTGTGACCTAAATGGAGGACTCTGCACTTGGCCTTGTTGAACTTCATCGCATTGGTCTCAGCCCATGGATCCAGCCTGTCCAGATCTCTCTGTAGAGCCTCCCTTCCTTCAAGCAGGGCCACACCTGCACCCAGCTTGGTGTCATCCACAAACTTGGTAAGGGTGCATTCAATGCCTTCATCGAGATCATTGATAAAAATGTTAAACAAGACTGGACCCAGCACTGAACCCTGGGGAACACCGCTCGTAACTGGTTTCCAACTGAATTTAACTCCATTTACCACAACCCTTTGGGCCTGGTCATCCAGGACCTCTGCCTCTGCCAGTTCCCTTAATACCCTTGAATGGATCCCATCTGGCCCCATGGATTTGTGTATGTCTAATTGGCCAAGCACGTCTCTAACCAAGTCCTCCCGAACAGCTGGAGCTTCATTCCCATTATCTTCTGGTTGAGGGGGCTGAGTATCCCTAGGGCATTCCTCCTTGGAGTTAAAGACTGAGGCAAAGAAAGCATTGAGCACTTCTGCCTTGTCCTCATCCCTCATTGCTACTGTCCCTTCTGCACCCAGCAAGGGAGGGAGAGTCTCCTTTGTCCTCCTGTTGCTGCTGATATATTTAAAGAAGTTCTTTTTATTATCTTTGACCAAAGTGGCCAGTTTAAGTTCTAGTTGGGCTTTAGCCCTTCTGATTTTTTGTCTAAACAATCTCACTTCGCCATTCCATTGTAGTCCTCCTGGGACGCCTGTCCACTCTTCCAAAGCTCGTGAACTTTCTTCTTTTTTCTGAGATCACTACGAAGCTTCCTACTCAGCCGTCCTGGATTTCTTCCCTGCCGACTTGTTTTACGCCATACAGGGATGGCTTGCTCTTGTGCCACAAGGATTTCCTTCTTGTGGAGTGTCCAGCCCTCTTGCACCCCTTTGTCCTTTAGAGCCACCTCCCAGTGAACTTTATCAAGCAGCCTTCTGAAGAGTTCAAAGTCTGCCCTTCGGAAGTCCAAGGTGGCAGTCCTGCTGTCCCCTCTCCTCACTGCCCCAAGAAGCGAGAATTGTATCATCTCGTGATCGCTGTGCCCCAAGCGTCCTCCAACCATCACCTCTCCACGAGGCCTGTTGGTAAATGCTGTGTACTACACAGGGGATATATGTGTTATATGATGGAAGTAAAAACACATGGGTAAGAGTGAAACAAAAACATTGAAAAAACTGTGTAATTAAGCACTCAAAGCTATAAAAGTCTGTTAAGCTGATAAAATGTGCTAATGAGATGGGCCTTGGAGGAGTTTATTGGAGTAGTATAAGCTACATAACCTACGTTAGCTCATTAATCTGAGATTGCAGAAATGGCTGTCTTGCAGTATAACACAAAAGCAGAGCTGTTAAGAGAATTCTTTGTTCATTATTTGATGGTCCTTCACTACTTGTTACTTCAAGTTTAAGGTGATTTATATTGGTGCTGTTGTGGGCCAATTCTTTGCCCTGTAGGGGACAAAACTGGACAAAGGCTGAATGACTTTTCTGCTGGTTAATATTTTGGGAATCTTAATATAAGAAGAAGGTTAAATTAGCTTTAATTACAACAGTAACAAGTAGTAGAATCCCCACAGAAAGAGCATTGGGGGTAGGTTGTGCAGAACCACTTTTTCTTTCAAATGACAGAAGATTAAAAAGGGAATCATGTTCTCTTCTCTACTTTCAGCATGAAAACCTTGTTGATTTTTAGCATACATGCTCTTCACCTCTGGTAGAACCTCAAGTCAAACAAACAAATCTCTGATGTATCCTTTTTCTGCCATTAAGGCTTCATCTTAACAGAAAAAGGAAAAAACCCTGTAAATCAGCTTCCAAAGTTCATGAGGTGACTTCATGTGCTGAAGTAGTTATTTTAGGTATTTTCCTATTTTATTGATGGGTTTGCAATCAATGATTTTGAGGATTCCATTCCACTCTGTATAGTGGCTATGTTTTGAATTAGTGGCTTCTCTGAGGCATCTGGAATGTGTTTTAGGTAACAGCTGCTAATATAAAAATTGTTTTAAACTTCAATATAGTTGTCATAACTCATTACTTTTTGTTCTTGTTTAGAAAGCTCAACTGCTGCAAATTACACTTAATATTACATTTCTTTATTTATGACTGTTCAAGTACTTTAATCTTTAGGGATGACAAAGATGGCCAAAATGATTGATGAGAGACAACAGGAATTAACTCATCAGGAACATAGGGTTATGCTGGTAAACTCCATGAATACCGTGAAGGAGCTGTTGCCCGTACTTATTTCAGGTATTTTTTGCTTTAATTTTTAATGTCACTCTGAATTTCTGTCTGCTTTGAGCTGGAGTTCTATTTATTAAAAATAACAAGCGTGATGTTGCTTCTGTACTGACTACAAATAACTGTGCTTCTTATATTAAAACTTTCATCTCTGAGATAAAATGGTCCATGCAAAATAAAACGTACTGCCTCTGATTAATGCAGTAGGAGGCCACCTTGAGCAATGATCTTATCCTACCTGCACCTTTTTCTCATTGATGGTATTTTCACAGCTATGAAGATTTTCGTAACCACAAAAAACTCTAAAAGCCAGGGAATAGAAGAAGCCCTGAAAAATCGCAATTTCACAGTAGAGAAAATGAGTGCTGAAATAAATGAAATAATCCGTGTGTTACAACTCACTTCCTGGGATGAGGATGCCTGGGCAAGCAAGGTACATTTCACACCTACATTTGTATGGAGAAGACTAATTTTTATCTAACGTGTTGTACACTTTATAAACTTGTGTTTTTGAGACTGTTGAAATACATATTTATGTGTCAGTTTTGTAACACTATAATCACATCGTGTCATCTCTTCAAGGTCAAAGAACATCTTCAGAGATGATTGCATTAATGCAGCTTTGAAAATTATCTCTCAGTAAGCTAAAGGAGTGTGGCACACGAAGGTGGCTGAGTCATAATTGTATTTGGCAGAGGAGAGTTAGGTTAAAAGCTCTCAATTTATACATTGAGTTGGTCTTGTAGCTAGATGTTCGTAAGTGAGATGGCCTGAGATCTTTCTCCTAGAAAAGACAGGTTGCTGTGGTATGGCTTGTCCAGAAGGCCTAAAGCTGAGAAGTTTTAAACAATTTTGGAGGATCCCCCCTTGAATGCTTCCTTCTTTTCCCCTGCTCCCATCTTCAGTCTGGACATGGGAGTGTATTTCAAGTGTTTGCCCTGTCTCAAAAAAATACCTGTTAGATTGAACAGCGGTTCTGGATCCGTATGATGTTTGTGAAGCTGGGACAAGTGTTCTTGTAAGCTTGCCAAGAGATGTAACTGCAGAACTGAAATTTCTGCCAGGTTTTTTGAGTACCTTGAAGTAAATTGCTGAAGGGATGTTCTTAAGGGTTAGTGCTGTGAGAAACAAGTAACTGTAAATATATTTAAACAAAATACTGAGAACTGAAGCCAGACTCATTAACAAATGGAATCTTGCAGACAATCTAACATTGGTGTAATTTAGACATTAAAATCACCTTGGCCTATACTGTTTGGCACTTGACCCTTAGTTTGCCTTTTGCAATATTTTGTCACTGTCACTTCCTTATTGTGACTACTTTATGCATCTTTGTTTTTGTTCTCCTGTTCCTTCCCCTTTCCTCACCTTTAGAAGGTAAGCTTTCTCCACACCCAACACCTCTACCTCGTACTAAACCCAAACCAGCATGTCTGTGGGGTTTTGTGCTGCGTGCAGACTGTGTGCTGTGCATCTCTCTTTGTGTGCCAGCTGTGACACCACACTTAACCTACACACACATGGAGTTTTAAAAGGGTCTTAACATCTCCGTCTGGCTACAAGTGGATTTGGCTGTCACTGAGGGAATAGTAACTGCAAGCATTACGGTTGTCTGTTTGTGTCTGATTAGAGTTAGCCCAAGATTCTAGAACACACTCTTGCTGAATGGTTCTGTGTTAACTTATGTTCCTCTGTAGCTACAAATAAAGGCTCTGGGCAGGCAGGAACAAGCTTTCGGGCAGGCAGGAACAAGCTTTTGGCATTCCCAGAAAGCTTTATTAAAGCAGGAATTTTGTCCGTTCCATATTACCGCACCAGCAGCTTTTCTTTCAGTTCAGATGGCTCGTGTTCCTCAGGTCTGGGCCTAGAACTTCAGTTATGTATGTGCAGGTGTTTTATTATTGGATTTAAGGATTTCTGTATTTTACAAAATGTGAATACAGTGTTGTTTTATTTCACGCAACAAACTTGGAAATCTTGGTGGTAAAAAAATAACTGTTGCAAAAAGTTGGCAATTTAGCCATAGGGAATTCTTCTCTCACCAGTGAGGCAGATTAGTGAAGGACTTCATTAAGGAATTAGTTTGCGTATTGTTTCCAAATGGAAAAGATTGACCCTTATGTGTAATGCATAAATACATTGTGTGGGTTGGTGTAATCAAAGTATCATTCTGTTCTCAACTTAGAACTTCCTAATTGTATTTTATATTTTTAATTAAAGTACGTTTACAATGTGGCGCTAGTTCTGGGCATTAACCAAACAGTTCTGACAAAGAATTTGAGCTGCAAACTGCAGTGGGATGAATTAGCAGGAATTGGTTTGCTAATGGCCAGTTATAACAGAGAATTTCCTGTGTTTACAGATATCTAATGCTGACTTACTTGTTATTTTTTTGGGAAGTAGAAGGAGGAGCTCTCTAATTCTACTCAAGATGACTGTTATGCATTTTGTGCCTGGTGACCAAGGGAAAGATACTTCCCCATGCTCTTCTGGAGCAAAGTAAGGGTGTTTGGGGACGACAGCCTGGAATTTTTACCTGTGTAGTAAATGCTGCCCTTGATGTTGGAGTTTAGTTTATGTTTGTATCTATCTTGAATTGTTTATACACTGAAGTATCACAGAAACTCCCTAGGGGTAGCAGAGAATGAAAAGGTGAATGGAGCCAGAGCTGTAGGCCTTTCTGTAAATGATTTTTTGGTGTTTGTAGACTTTGTAATAAATACATGTTACTGGGACTTGTAACAGGACTGTTAATCTCTGGTTGCATCAACATGGGGTTCTTTAAAATAGCATGTTGATTTAGAACTGAAATACTTAGCAAATACTGATCTCTAATACAATCTGGGAAAAAAAAAATCAGTACTTTTCTTCCATTCATAACTTTGTACCTTCGTTCCTTGAATTTCTTATTGCACAGAGGAGCTTAGCTTTCACTCATGTGTTCTTAGTGTTTGCTTTTAAATAAATTTGAAGTAATACTCAATTCAATCATCTTCCATTTCCACAGAAAGGGAGGGAATTACAAGTTGTAGGAAGCAGAGAAGTATCTGATATCTTGCAGGGCCGACTCTGGCCTGGTGACTAAGCTATCTGTTCTGCCAGAAGGCCGACTTTGCCATTTCCTTCATCATTGCCTTCTTTGGTAATGAAATGCAGATATTGCTAGACTAGACCACTTTAAAACACAGCCACTGACTCAATACGTCCAACAAGGGATTTATTTTGTATGGCATTTATTGTGCTGCTTTTCAGAGCAGTGCCAATACCACCTGCTCGACGAATAACCACAGAAGTCTTGGTAGTGGGAGAAGCAATGCATAAAGGGGTCTTGAATAAAGTGCTCATTTGCTTTAGGAACTGATTTGCAAAAAGCCAAGTTGTTCTTTTCCTTTCAGACAGTGTTGCCTTAGTTGTTTAACTTGATGAACTTAAGTTGTTCATATCTTCTGAAAAGGTAATGGTGCTTCTTTTGTTAATGAAAATGTGGGGAGAGGAAGGAAAGAAGCCTACTCTGTATCATACTATTTTGCAGGGTAATTGTAGGATTTTTTTTTCTTTCCTTGCTTGCAACTGACATTCTTCTGGCAAATCCCAAAGAAAAAAGTTTTAACCATATTTAGCTGTTTCGGAAGGAACAAGGCATTTAAACAGCTCCAGAAATCAGGACTATCAGACACTTTTAAACAGTAAGACCTTTGTTATGTTTAAATGTAATATTTCTACTTTTGTATTCCTGCTTAACAGCCTGAATTGGTGGCAAAGTTCAGACGTTTCAGGATTGCTACACCTTGTTGCTTGCCAAGTGTCTGACACCAGACACGACTGTGGCAGAAACAAAACTGCAGTGCCAACAAACCCAGTGAAGGACGTGTTCTAATTCCCTATTTAAAAACTCCTCATCTCATTGCAGTGGAAACTCTATCACGTTGAAGCTGTGGCGGTTTGAGCTGTGCAGATGGGAAATCTGTGCTTTAAGAGCAGTCATCCTGGAACACTTTGACTGTCACACTAGGATTTAACCAAGCTTTTATAAATAAAGGTGGCATTTTGCAAATGTGAGTGCAGATTCACAAAGGATAGCAAGGATTACACTGTGGAGCAATCAGTTGTGTAGCCTCCATCTGATGTGACGGACAAGTCCTGTTATTGCTTGGGTAGCACTAGCAATTACAGAATCATGAGGGTAAAAGCTAAGATACCCTGGATTTTGTCTCCTGGTGTAACAGATTCAGAGCCTTCTCCATAGTTTTGCTGAAGCTGCAGCTCTGCAGGCAGCTGAGACACCACTAAAGCCTGTATTAGTAAAAAGGGAGGGGCAAAGGCAGTTTTCCCAACATTCTCCTCTCAGCCCTCCCACACCTACTGTCTCATCAGCACACTTGGCAGCATCTGGTGCCTTCTTAAAAATTCAGTTAGTTCTTTATTTCAGATGATTTCTGAGCAGACAGGCCTGTAGCAGACCATGCATTCCGCATTAAAGTGGCTTCAGCCCGTGTATAAAGCAGAAAACTAACACCTGCCTTCACAACCAGTAAGGTTTTTATAGACACTTGAATCTGTAATTGACTCGTCTCTTGTAATATGTTAAATGCGCAGCTCTCAGGCTATGGAGAGGTGACTTTTACAAGATAGTGCCCACCTCCCACTCCCACCTGCATATCCTCCCCTTTTGGAGTTTGTTCAAACAAGTCCTGACCTCAGCTCTGAGACCCAGTTTCCAGATTTGAGAACCAAATCATTTTTCCAGATGAAAATGATTCAGGTTTTGGTGCTCAGGCTGTGATTCAAGAACCCTTAAAATATCCAGCATCGCATCGCATGACCTTTTAGAAAGTTGGCTGATTCATTATATTATAGCATCGTATGAGGAGCTGACAGACCAATATGCCTGAATAAAATTGGCTTGAATGCCAAAATGCTTACAGTGCTCTGTCTTTGAGACCAAGCACACAGAATGAACAGCTCTGCAGGAATGTGACAGTTCTTTAATGTTGTCAGGATGTCACCTGTGGTACCAAATAGTGATCCTGGATGCTAGTAGACTTCTCTTCTTAAGAGCTGGACATGGACAGTCCAGTTCAGTTAGCAGCACGAGAGCCAGGCTTCTCTTTTTTTATCTGTGTACTAACTGTGGAAAGTTAGATGCATTTCAGATTATTTCTGTGACATGTGTGGTAAAAAGCTCTTTTGGCTTTCCCCCAACTTTCTACTTAAGGTACTTGTTACTCTTTTCACTGTATTTCCATTTGCGTAAGACAGAAATCTTCTGGCCTCTAGTGGAGAGATGACGCATGAACAATAAACAGAGTATGCAGAGAAACAAGCACTGGATGGGTTTATCTCCTCAAGTCACAAGAGTTGGATAATAGTCAGCAGAATAGTCAAAGCAGCAGCTTCTCTTATGCTCCTGGTGGAGAAGTTCTGAATTTAAAACAACCGCGTATGAATAGGTGTGTTTTTTTCCAAAGATGTTGAACTCCATATCTGAGAATTCCAGGAATTAGCTGGCAGTCTGATTTTCTGCGAATAGCAGCTGTTTGATTTTAAGCAGCAGAGCAGGTGAAAAATGCAAATGTGCAACCTCTTACACAGAAGTAAGCAGTAAAATTCAGTGGCCGATTGCCATTTTTAGAAAGTTTCCCTTGTACTCATGGTTACAACTTTTTTATGTCCCCTGATGTACGATAAGGGAGGAACTAACTCTAAGATGTGTGATTATTTGAGCTCTGACTTTAGAGATAAAACCACTAGTAAATAAAGAGATAGAAGAACCACTAAATTTGCATGTGTATTTTCTGCATTTTGAGTGAAATGAAAGTGTCTGTCTTAATTGGAAAGAAATTATTATGACCTGCTAGTCTGAAAATGGGGTTTGAGCTGCTTGTATGGATGTGTTTCTGTAAATAGACTGTGCTTTATAAAACTTTTGTCTGCTTTGGCTGTGTTGACTGTCTGTGCTTTGATTTTTTTTTTTTTTTTGAGAATCATTTTGGTGGTTTTTCTTTTGTAAAGGACACTGAAGCCATGAAAAGAGCTTTAGCCTTAATAGATTCAAGGATGAACCAAGCGAAAGGTTGGCTGAGAGATCCAAATGCACCTGCAGGTAATATTAAAAGAAAAACAAATCAGCACAAAGTATTTTGATTTTCTTAAAGGCCTGAGTAACTCTGTTGCGTAGACAAAATTGCCTTTAAGCATTAATAATCCATATGTAGAGAATCAGTCAGAAGGAGCCTGTATTTATCCCCTTCTTTAGATACTGCAGATTGAAGGAGTTGTGTTCTGTGACCTGAAAAGCTTTGCTGCTTTTCAGTTGTCTGAATAATATACTCTGTATAAGATACATCTGATTTCTTTGTGTTGCACTAGTGTGAAAATAAAAGCCCCAAAATTGCATTGAGTGGTATTTAACTGCAGTTGTTAATAGTTAAAGTCCTTCCATCTGTATTTTCAAATCTATGTAACTTTACCTAAAAGTGATCTTTAAGCATTTTTCTGTCAATCTTGACACAGAATTTTTAAGATGAGAATCTGCAATAAATACTGTAACTACAGTCACCTTCACTTATATAAAAAAAGTTTTACCTTAGTCTACATCTTGAAAGCAAATAAAACCAGAGAGAGGCCTGTTCCATTTAGACTTTGAAAGAACTTTATCTGAGAGACTTGTGGAATTGCAACCGAAATAATGGAGTTTTAGAAGTTGAAAGTGAATTGTTGTTACATGTGGAGCTGCTGCTTATACAATTTCTGACTGTCTTTCCATTACCACAATCAATTCCAGAAACCTCAGAGTTATTTTCAAAGCCTTCTGTCACTGACTGACAGTGGCAATTAATGAAGTAAACTATTAAAAATTCAGTAGCTAAGGATGAATGCAGAGAAAATCGTAGAACGTACTGCAAATGATTTTACTGTCTCTTACTTTGAACTGGCCTCATAATACGTTTATCATCTGATTGTTCCTTATGGGAGGGCTTCTTTGAAGCAGTGTCATTATTATAATTTCATGGAGGACCCAGGACTTTATGGGACCTGGCACCTCCACTAATGGATGGAATCAGGGTGGGCTGCAAGTAAAAGGAATATTGTTCTTGCATCTTCTTTAGCTAAAATCGAGTCAGATTTGCAACTTTCTGAAGTTAAGGCTACATGAATCTTGTTCTGTATTACATGATTCTATAATTACAGATTCTATAAATGACGTATTTGCAGAAATTAAGCTATGACAACAGAAAGATTAAATGACTTAATGTGCATCACGTGTCCAGGGATGTCCCGTTTGTTGCGCTAACTGACTCTGCTCTTAGGGGATGCTGGTGAGCAAGCAATAAGGCAGATCCTTGATGAAGCTGGAAAAGCTGGAGAGCTGTGTGCAGGCAAAGAACGCAGAGAGATCCTGGGAACATGCAAAACGCTGGGCCAGATGACTGATCAGCTGGCTGACCTCAGAGCCAGGTAAATCCACTGCTGTTAATGGACAGTTTCCCCCTACTGTTAAAACAGTTTCTCTGAACTTGCAGTTGTGTCACTTCCTAACCTGGAGGAGCGCAGGCCAATTCCTGTGTTTTGCCTTTTTCACTTCAGTCTCTTCTGACAATAATATTTTTTGATAGGTAAAATCTTAGTTATGTAACCTGATGAATAAAATTGTTTAAGTAGATAATTTGGAGTTTGTTTAAAGTCAAACACACAACCTTCCTCCAAATTGGGCAGAAATGAGATTTTACTGGTGACTAAGATGTCTTACTTTCACTTACAGACCTGCTGTCCTCACTTAGGTGTGGTGAGACATACCTCCTGACTTGCAGCAATCTAGAAATGAGGAGATAATGGGCCTTGCCTGGGGTACTTCAGTGGAACTGTATCCTCAAATAGCCTTACTTTGTGATGTTTAAGGATGCTAAAAGTCAAATTCTGGAAAGGGGAAAATAAGCTCTCCATTTTAAAATCTTCTCGTTGTGGTGTTCCTCCTCACGTTATTTTTTTCCTTACAAGGAGAAATTAATCTGATTAAATCCCGTATCTCTTGAAATAATTGCTGGAAATGCTTATAGAATCATAGAATTACCCAAGCTGGAAGGAACCCAAAAGGATCATCAAGTTCAGCTCCTGTCCCTACACAGGACATGCCCGATATTCACGCTGTGTGACTGAGGGCATTGTCCAAATGCTTCTGGAGTGCTGGCAGACTGGGTGCTGTGACTGATTCCCTGGGGTGCTGTTCCAGTCCTCTGCCACCTGCTGGATGAAGAACCTTTTCCTGATACCTAGTCTAAGCCTCCCTTGGCACATCTTCCTGCCATTCCCTTGGGTCCTATCATAGGTTACAAGGCAGAAGAGCTCAGCACCTGTTTCACCTCCCTCCCTTGTGAGAAGGCAGTGAACAGCTATGAGATCCCCTCTCAGTCCCCTCTTCTCCAGTCTGAACAGACCAAGTGACTTCAGCAGTTCCTCATATGACTTCCCCTCCAGACCCTTCACCAGCTTTGTGGCCTCCTCTGGACACTCTCCAGTAGTTTGATGTCCTTTTTATCCTGTGGCACCCAACACAGCACCCAGTGCTCGAGGTGCAGCTGCACCAGTGCAGAGCAGAGCAGGACAATCCCCTCCCTCACCAGGCTGGTGATACTGTGCTTGATACAAACCCCAGGTCATGGTTGACCCTCTTGGCTGGCAGGTTTTGTTGCCTCTTCATTAGAGAAGAACTTTGTTGAACCCTGAGCTGAATCTCTGTGCTCTTGTCTCGGGCAGAGGACAGGGCGCTACACCCATGGCCATGCAGAAGGCGCAGCAGGTTTCTCAAGGCCTGGACTTGCTCACGGCGAAGGTGGAGAATGCAGCCCGCAAGCTGGAGTCTATGACAAACTCTAAGCAGGCGATTGCGAAGAAGATTGATGCTGCTCAGGTACCACTCATGATTTTGTAACTACTGCAGAACACGATGACATTGCTGCTGTTAGAGCTGTTACACTGAATGGTTGTGTGCTTGTTTCCAAACACAACACAGGTATCGTTAGGAAGAAGATGGAGGGAATACTTGCTTTACATAGAAAAATCTTCAATAATTCAGTATTTTACAGGGTTCTGTGAATTTTGCTACAGTTGGACTTTTTTTCCCCTAAAATTTTTAGCATTGCTAAAATTTTAAGGTTGTGAAGTTAAAATGAAGAAAAACCCTAAGTTTCAACAGAAACTGATCTAACTGAAGCAAAGAGTAGAGAAGTTTCAGGGCGCACAGATTCACCTGTGAGTAAAAACAGAGCCTTTTCCTTGTGCTCTGCTTTGGAAGTGGAGTTCATGACAATGGGGAAAACAATGTTAATGAAACTACTTTTTCTTTGAGTTGATCCTTATTTTTGTAACTGTTTGATTTCCCTCAGTGCTCTGCCTGTTACCCAGTGAGATGATGGTCATCAAATAATGAACCTTCTATATATACCTTATCTAGATGTGTGTACTTTATATATTAATAATATATATCTTGAATGAAATGATAATAAAACCTTTTATAAAGAGCTCTGTAAAGAACACCACATCTTGCACAGAAGTGCCTGTTTCCATTTTTCTTATGAAAGCAGATCAGGAGCCTCTAAAGCCATTAGTTAAATTTTCCATCTGAAAATACTGTTGGCAAATGTTGGGAAGAGAAAGAATGTAAAATCTTTGGGTAGACTTCATCTAGCTTGACATCTTTTTCAGAACAAAAAATCTGCAAGGCAATGGAAGAACTTCATGGTATCATAATAAACAAAAATTGCTTTTGAATAGTATCTTAAATAAAGTTAAATAAAATTTAGAATGTTGTATTGATCTTTATTTTTGTTTAAACATCTCTGTAGAAATGCTACTACTCTTTATCTTCACTCATACACAACTTCTTTCTGTTAAGAACTGGCTTGCGGACCCTAATGGAGGCAGTGAAGGGGAAGAACATATTCGGGGAATTATGGCTGAAGCCAGGAAAGTGGCAGAACTCTGTGAGGAACCTAAAGAAAGAGATGATATCCTTCGTTCCCTGGGGGAGATTGCTCCTTTGGCAGCCAAGCTGTCGGAGCTGCGACGACAGTAAGTATTGGTTTTATCACCAGTAACTTACTTGAATGGTTCATTTGCAGTTTGAAGTGCTGAGCCAAATCAGAATATTAATGATTAACTGGGGAATATATTTCCCTCCCAAGAACTGGGAATGGAGGTGTTCTATTTCTTAGTTGCAGTCCTGCAGAATTATTTAGTAATAATTGAATGTGAATAATTGTTTCATTCCTAGGAGGGGAAAAAGTTAACTTGCTAGAAATTTATTGTATGAAGTATGGCATCCTTTTCATGCTTCAACATAAAGATTTTGATCCCAAAGCCCAGCTTGCACTGTCTTCCTTCAAAATAAAGAATAATTGGAGTTATATTACTTAGAAATTACTTTTGGTGCCTTTAGAATATCTGACAGACAAACGAAAGCCAAAAGTGTGAGCTCCTTTGTACTGCCAGAGCACTTCCCAGGAATGAGATGATGTGAAATGTGTTTATACAGCCATATGTCCCAGTTGTTTTCCACTAAGCAGTTTACTAAACGGCAAGGTGGAAATCCAGCACACAATGGGTGCCGGCGGTCTAAGCTGTAGCTGCAAGCTACATAAAAGATACAACTTTCAGAAAACCCTGGTACCGCGGGTTCGGTGTTCAGCTGCAACCGATGTCTCTGTATCGGTTTTGCAAAGAGGATGCTTGTGAATGCAAGTGGGGAAAGAATGATTGTATAAATTGGGATCTTCATCTGTGGCCAGTTGCAATATGGAGATAAATATTTTTCTTTCTTCATAAGTTTGACACTTTAATCAAGCTTTTCTGGAGGTTCAGCTGCTGCAGATGTTAACGTGCTGCCTCTTTTCAAGTTTATGTGTAGCCTTGGGTGTATTGCTGCTTGCTTTGCTGCTGATAGCCTGTGTGGCATTATTGCAGTAGCTGTAAAGCACCCCAAGTCGTGCATCAGTATTATTGCTGACCGCACTGTGCCTTCCCCCAGCTCAGCGCTGGCTTGAACGTGGATATACCCAAGTGCCACAGCAGGGAAGCGTGAGGTTGAGGTTCATGGATGGCAGGTCTGCTTTATTTGCTCTGAGACTCAAACTGAACCTGTTTAAAAAGACAAAGTACCTTTTGCTGAATTTGGGGTTAGCTGTAAATGATCTCCATATGACTTGGCTGTTTTTAATCCCTAGAGGGAAAGGTGACTCTCCTGAGGCCCGTGCGCTGGCGAAGCAAATAGCTACGTCGCTTCAGAACCTGCAGTCCAAAACAAATAGGGCTGTAGCCAACACCAGGCCAGTGAAAGCAGCTGTCCACTTGGAGGGCAAGATCGAGCAAGCACAGAGGTGGATAGACAATCCTACGGTTGCTGACCGGGGAGTGGGTAAGTGTTCCATTTGCTTTTCCCACCATGGCTTTATCGTTAAACTTCTTAAGAAGTTTTATGAAGCTACTGGGATGCTGAGGATGCATGGAATCTCTCCACTGATGTGGAGACCTCCAGTTGTGCCTGGAGGTTTGTAGCCAAGCCCTGACAGCAATATTGTTGAGTCAAACTGGCTTATGATTCTCTTTGTCTTCTGGAAAGAACAACTGTGGCGAAGAATAGGAGAATGAGTGCTGTGGAACAGACAAGATTTTAGACTGCTCCTCGATCTTATTGTCATGCAGATACAGTATCTGTAATTCTAATTTAGACCTACCTCAGCAAACTGAGTAATCAGGTCCTTCAGAGAGGAGCAAAACATTCGTAAACCTGACCTAAAAAATCACTGTTTGTATGGTTTCTGAGTTATCTGAGGAGAATGCTATTTAGTGAAAGAGAAGGGTGCTCTGAGAATCCAAGCAATGCTATCAGTGGACATAGAATTTTGGTTCAGGAGGTGCTGTACTGAGAGCTTATAGTAAACGACTTCTGATGTGTCTCGTTAGCTGCTTCTGATGCTGTTGCAATAGGTGGGTGAGGCCTGGAAACAGGAGTCACTGGTGTTTTCCATAGCAGTTGATATCTGCAAGTGACAGCTGTGAGTGGAAACCGGCCTTAGCAGTAGTGTAACTGCAGAGCTTTAGTGTTCAGAGTTGTTCCTGACTTAGTAGTGCATCTGCTTTGTGCTGTCAGCTTTTTGTTTCACTGTCCCTTAATGCAATGTGACCTCTTCCACTGTAGGCCAGGCAGCGATCCGGGGTCTGGTTGCAGAAGGTCGTCGCTTAGCAAATGTCATGATGGGCCCGTACCGGCAGGACCTGCTTGCCAAGTGCGACCGCGTGGACCAGCTGGCTGCTCAGCTGGCTGACCTCGCAGCCAGAGGGGAGGGAGAGTCTCCACAGGCCAGGGTGATTGCTGGTCAACTTCAGGACTCACTGAAGGTAGAAATTTGCTCTTATGCAGCAAAACACGTGATGTGCTGAAGGTTTTGCACTCCTGATAAAGCGCTGTGTGCGGAGGCAGCAGTGAAAGATACGCGGCAAAAAACCCTTTTGGTTTAGCTGAGGTACTTAAGGCAAACCTTCCACAAGAACCTTAATGCAGTGCTGTGGGAATTAATTCAAAATGAACAATGTAGAAGTGAAAACAGCATTTTCACTTCTACGGCATTTTAACAGCAAAGAGCATGCTATCATCGCACGTTTGAGTGGCAAGGTTTCGAATTGTACTGTTCATGGCTTCTGATGCTGCTTCAAGGTGAGCTTCTGCTAATTCAAATTAGGTAAGAAGTCATTCATTGGTCACGCTTTTAAGATCATTTTGCCTTAATGCTTGCCAGTGTAATGGGCTTTTTTCCTTTTTTTTTCCGATAAGAGTTTTTATGGATTTGAATCCCTACACTCATAATATTCCTTTATCATATGCTAATAATTTTCCTATTTTTTAAGGATCTTAAAGCGCGGATGCAAGAGGCAATGACCCAGGAGGTTTCTGACATTTTTAGTGACACCACAACTCCTATTAAACTGTTAGCAGTAGCTGCCACTGCTCCTTCTGATGCTCCCAACAGAGATGAGGCAAGTATGCCCGGGTGATCTTTCTCCCATGTGAATCATAGAATCACAGAATGTCCTGAATTGGAAGGGACCCACAAGGTTCTCCCTGCACAGGAGAACCCCCAAAAATAAAGTAGTTTAAGAGAGTAGTCATCAGGAATTGGTGTACTTCATATGTCAAAGCTATCAAGCGTGGCAGTCCTTTGTTGCCTGGATGAGTGAGTGAAGAAGAAAAGCTGGTAATATAAAGATGAAAAAAATGCAGTAACCTCAAAACTTTTGTCCTGTCACTTCCTCTCAGGAAATGCATTGAGTTTGGATGTTATGAAGGTGTCTCTGGTATTTGACGCTTTGAAGAAATTACGTGTTCTGTAGGGAAGTTTAGGCTTTTTTTTTAATATGTTTTTCTGTACTGACAACCAGGTATTTGATGAGAGAGCAGCAAACTTTGAAAACCACGCTGCTAGGCTGGGAGCTACAGCAGAAAAAGCAGCTGCGGTTGGAACTGCGAATAAAACCACTGTGGAGGGTATTCAGGCAACAGTGAAATCTGCACGGGAACTCACCCCACAGGTTTGTGTCCTTGGTCTCAAAGGGCCGTTAGAACGGCAGGGGAGGACTTCAGTGGGATGATCGTCATACCTCTGCTCTCAGAGAAGGAGATGTTAATACCAGTAAGGAGCATGGTGCTCACACTTGTAAAAAGAGAATGGCAATTATTTGTGTGTATGATGCCAAGTAGAATGAAGGAATTAAACGACACGTCTTACTCTTCAGCTTCTGGACAGAAGTGTTAGTGATTTCTCTTTGAAACAGAATTACTTTGAGGGTTAGTAAAATGTGTAAGTGGAAAAAATGCCCTTTAATGATTGTACTTTAGTGCTTTCAGGACCTGGTTTTAGACAATAAGCACTTTTTGATATGTAAGCATGTAATCGGAGTTCCAGAAAAAAGTGTTTGTGTCAGCAAATCCCAGCAGCATCATAAATCTTCAAGCAGCTGGATGTTGAACTAGAGTAAATGGGTGGGTGTTCCAGATGAGGAGCTACACATCTGGTCCTGAAAAACAAATGGATTTTCAGTAATATGTGTGATGTCAGTATATAGTGGTACTTCCATAATTAGAAATGTTTTCCATTGGCAGGTGGTATCAGCTGCTCGTATCCTTCTGAGAAATCCTGGAAATCAAGCTGCGTATGAACATTTTGAGACCATGAAAAACCAATGGATTGATAACGTAGAAAAAATGACAGGTAAAGTAGGATTTTGTTGTTGAAGTTTATACTTGTGGCTCACAGGCTGGGAGAGATAGTTCTGTTCGGATTGGTGAAACATGCATAAAAGTAATGACTCATTAAAAATAAAATAAGAAAAGTGGGAATGTGCTCTCTGACTCCAGAAATAGGTATCTGTTACAGCATAAACCACTGACCCCCCAGCTTCACAGGTGTTAACTTTGAGCTGCAGGGGAGCAAATTTGGCTTTAGTTCTTTTGTGGGAATATCTTGGCGGTTGTTACGGTTGTTGTGCATCGCTGTAGCAACTCATGGCTTTTCCTATGTAATCTTGACATGTTGAGAGGACAAATAATTAAATGGGGTCAAGAAAACATGTTCAAAGTGGTGTAACAGCTTGATAAAAGCAGTGAATGAAACAAAGCTACTGATGTACTGCATCTTGCTGAGACCAATATTTCAGTCCTTCCAAAGGGCAGACCCTTTGCACTGGTCTGCTCTTCTTCTGACTGCGTGCTTCCTCCTGCTCTGTCCACGTGATTTTACAGTGGGCATTTAAAATCTTACTGCCTTGTCACCAAGTATCATCCTTAAGTAAAAGCACACTTCCTCTTGAATAAGTGGGAGAGGTACAAAAAGTACCGAATATGCTTAAAGAGATTGGGTGGGCGGGAAGGAGGCCCTGCTGCAGGTGCTGTGTAAGCCACTTCTTGACTCAAGCAACATTCCACAGGAGATCTGTAAGGCCTTGAGATGTCATTAGTTGGGAGCAAGGCTGAGCATGGTGACTGTGATAGAGGTACCACATCATCAGAAGTAAAACTGCCGTGATACATTTGGTCTGATTTCCATGTCCCCTTCCGCTGCTCCCCAGTCTGGAAAGAGTTACGTTTCTGGTTGTGAACACTCTCTGGAATCCCAAATACCCCTTTCCACAGATGGAACTGGAATATTAACATGTTGAACTTTTATTCTAGGGCTAGTGGATGAAGCCATCGATACTAAATCCCTGCTGGATGCATCAGAAGAGGCCATTAAGAAAGATCTGGATAAATGTAAAGTTGCCATGGCCAACATGCAGCCTCAGATGCTGGTTGCTGGTGCCACTAGCATTGCGAGACGAGCAAACCGCATCCTACTGGTAGCGAAACGGGAGGTTGAAAACTCAGAAGATCCTAAATTCCGGGAGGCTGTGAAAGCAGCCTCTGATGAGCTAAGCAAAACTATTTCTCCAATGGTAATGGATGCGAAAGCTGTGGCAGGGAACATCTCTGATCCTGGTAAGGATTCATTCACCTGATTACAAATATATTTCTTACTGGCTGAAGATAATGTGCAGTAGTACTTGTTTGGTCTTGTTCAGCTGTGTATCCACTCTCATGCAAATTTTGTGTACACTTAAGTCCCAGAATGGTGAAATCAAGGTTGCACCACTGGCTGCTGAATCCTGTTCTTTTAAAATGCAGTCAAAGACCTTTGGCATGTTCAAGGGAACAGCATTCAGCATTAGATTTTATTATGTGATTTCATGATCTTTATTAGAAGTATTTGTCACTGGTTATCAGTACTACTTCATGTAAGAACGTATTATCCAATTTCTTTTATTCTGTATATTGCTCTGGGAATTACTTTGGCTGTCAGTAGTGACTGTTACTCAGGCCAGGCTTTATTTTGTGTGTTGCATGTGACAGTAACTTCTCAAACACGTAAATCCATGTAATATGTAAATATTTTTGTAGTTTTTAAACATCATTTTTTAGTTGTACATGTGTACTCAGCACAGCATGTTATAGAAGTATTTTTTTGTGTAGCGTTGCAGTTCTAAATAGTACAGAATGCGATTAAACTGGTCATGGAATTTTTGTTCAGGTTTGCAGAAGAGTTTCTTGGATTCTGGATACAGAATTCTGGGAGCTGTGGCCAAAGTGCGAGAAGCCTTCCAGCCTCAGGAGCCAGACTTCCCCCCTCCTCCTGACCTTGAGCAGCTTCATGTAAGTGCAGCACAGTTTGTAACACGACATGCAGTTGTCACTGTGTCACTGACATGTGGATTGCACACTGAAATTACTTGAGTGTATGTTTACTCTTTAGAAATAAAACACATTGTGTGGCCAGCTTTGCATACGAATAACCTTAAGTCTAAAAAAATACCAATCCTGCTTTCAGAAGAAGAGATTAAAAGATGGTATTTATTTTAATATGGACCACTTAAAGAACTGAAAAAAGGCAGGAACTCATGCAGTTACACCTTGACTTGACATCATCCTTTGCTCAGTCTGTGTGCTATTCCATGGCATTGAATGAGGCTTTTCCCTCCTTAGCTGACGGATGAGCTTGCTCCTCCCAAACCACCTCTTCCAGAAGGAGAAGTTCCCCCGCCCAGACCACCGCCGCCTGAAGAAAAGGATGAAGAGTTCCCCGAGCAGAAAGCAGGAGAAGCCATAAACCAGCCCATGATGATGGCTGCTAGGCAGCTGCATGATGAAGCCCGGAAATGGTCTAGCAAAGTAAGAACTTGTGATGTCTTGTGCTAAAAGGAATATACACTTTTATTGTCTTTTTTTAGGATCAGTGTGTTTGGTGCAAAGTTAGGTGCCTCAGTATAGACCAGTTACTAAAACCACTGCCGTAGGAGGAATCAGAAACCCTTTGAAGTGTGCAGTGAACTAGGGTGTGTGGTTCTAGTGCTCAGAATTGCTGGAATGCTTGATTAGCATCCCTCTGGGAACACAAGCATGTCCTGTTTGCTGAGCTCTTTGTGATCGCTGTGCCACTACTGCCTGGAGAGCTATAATACTGATGTCTTTCAAGGCCAAGCTGGTTGTTGTGTTTAAGGGACAATCGCTGTCAAGGACAAAATCCTTCATTTTCTTACCATTTCAGTGCTGTGACAAAGCAGGGGGAACTCATCAGTCTTACAAATGTTAGTCTTAACTTTTACGCATTTCCCTTTTTTCCCACCAAAATGCTGCATTTTGCCTCTGGCAGCAGCTGACTAAACTTCTGAGATTGTCTGCTGCAGGTGTAGATTAAAGATCAGAATTAGGCTTTTAAAATCTCCACTTCCTTATTCTCCACCAAATTAGATGGTGAATGAGAAGATAAATTGGAATAGTTTACAGAAACAACCTCACAGCTTTGTGCTCAAGGAACATCTGCTTTGAAAGTACAGATAAAGTGCAAAATAAGTCCTGCAAATCTGTCCGAGTGTCTCTGCCATAAAAAGAAAAGTGCTATTCCCCATGCTTCTCTATATCAAATACAGATTTACATTACTAAAGGGATAGCACTGGAGTGTAGTAGTCATCTCAGAAGGTAGTTTTGAAGCCAAAAGCCTTGATTTCAGCTTCCTAAAAGTGTTTTGATGTTTGAATTCCAAAATGAGTTACTTAACAATATGCAGTAGGGAATATGTATGTGTATATGAGTACACACTGAATTACCCATATATATTATGTGCATTCTAAATTATACAGTGTAACTGCTAAAATGTTTATCAAAGCCAAGCAGCAGATCTTAAAAATCCTTGCTGGTTATGAAAGAGCTCTGAGCTTGGTGTATTGAGACTATAAAACACTATTTGCATTGCTCTTTGAGACCAACAAACCAGTAAGAGCCTAGCAGTTGTGCTTGTAATTCTATCTTAGTGTTTGTCCTTCTCGTTCTCTTTCTCCTGCCTTTCTGCCTTATTTGGATAAATCATAACGAGAGAGATTTGGAAACTTTTCACTAGATTGACTTGAACAGAAGTTGTCTTTGAGGATGAGTTGATTTGGCAGTGTTAAAAGCTACCACTTCCTTCCAGAACTTCTCTGTGTTTTCATTGGTGTAGATGTTTTTTTCTATAAAAGGCCATGTCTTAAACAGAACACAGATGAAAATGCACAGTTTTTTGTAAGGGTATTTTGACTTCTATCACTTCTTTAGTCAAAGAAGTGCAGTTGTATTTTTGTATTAAATGCTGCCATGTTAGAACTGCCTGTGTTTTTCGCCACTTACCTCTTCCATTTGAGCTACCCTAATGCAGTGGCTTTGCTTGAATCTTTTTTGAAGGTATTGGGTACAACATATTGTGGCAAAAACAGTATCATATGCTTCCTAATCCTCTTATTCTACTAATTCTGTTTCAGTCTTTTTTTTAAGAACTGCGACACTCACAGCATTCATAACATAAGGCATCATCTCCTCTTTCCACAGCCCCGTTTTGTTCTTTTCCACGTTACGTGCGGTGTTTCAGTGCTCAGTTCTCCAGTGTCCCCCACCCCACCTTTTGTTTTTCCTCTACAACAAGCGGTGTCAGGGGTTTTTCCGTGGTCCTGTTGCTCCCTCTTTTTATCACACACATGTGAACAGGCTCTCTATCTGCACAAACACCACAGTCATCAGCTGCCGTGTCTGCTTCTGTGCAGGCCAGATGACTTGCACTGAAATAGAAAATCCATTCATTTCACCATTGTCTTGCCAGAAAAATGTTCTGCCAGTCAGCCTCTGTCTGTGGAAGCTGTATGCTCAGATGGAAAATGCTATATCATCTTTGAATTGTAACTTCTTAATATTCTTGGTAACTCTTAATGTTTTTGGTAGCTTTGGTTCACAGGCAAAATGTTTGTTTTCTTTTCCTAATTTCAGTTTCCTTCTCCTCCTTCCCCTGACCTGATCCTAGGGCTGTTTGGTCAGATCTGGAGAGACCAAGAGGATGGCTTGGTCACTAAAGCAGCTCAGTTTGTGCTCTTCTACCCAGTTCTGCTTCTCGTACTAACTGTTCCCTGTTTCTCCACCCTTGCTGCCGCCTGCAAAGCCTGATGTGACTGTGATTAACGAAGCGGCTGAGACTGGTGTAGATGTAGATGAGGAGGATGATGCAGATGTTGAATTCCCTCTCCCCTCTGACTCTGACATTGAAGATGATTACGAGCCTGAGCTGCTGTTAATGCCAACCAATCAGCCTGTTAACCAGCCCATTCTGGCTGCTGCTCAGTCTCTGCATCGGGAAGCAACCAAGTGGTCTAGTAAGGTACTCACGAGTCTCCCTGGGGACTGATCCGTGTGCATCCAGCCATTGGGAATGCTGACACATTTGCATCACTCTTGGTCCCTGCCCGGCCCTGCCATTCTGATTGAACAAGTGTGTGTGCACTTCATTTCAGGACCGAGAGTGGCTTCACGAGTTTGCTGGATCTGTTTGTCAGTGCTTTACTGAAGCTTGATTTGGGTCATGTATTAATATTCAGAGACTTCCTCTCCCTTTGCATCTACCTGTTCTTTGTTACAGCAGTTTCCAAATTGCAGGGGTTGCCTTTCCTCCTTCCTATTCTTTTTTCCATTCACTTGGGCTACCTGGGAACCCATGGTTACTGGTTTCTTAATGACTTCCAGCTACAGCAGAGTGTACAGTGTTCAAGAATTCATTTAAGGTGTCTGTTGTGCTTTGCCTCCATCAATGCCATCAGTTAGAGACCTTTCCCCAAGGAATGGCTTTGTATGGCAGCGGCGCCCCCAAAGGCCTGACTGCTGGCTTGCGCTTGGCTGTGTTGCACACAGTGCTCTTGGGAGAGTCCTTTCTGAAGGAGCTGCACTGAATGCTCTCAGCTGCTGAGCTGAGATGGTGTTTCTGTGAGAGTGGTGCGAATTAACACAAGCTCACGTGTTCGAGTAGCCTGTCCGCATCTGAGCACAAACGTTTGCAGGACTGGTCACTTTTTGGAGAATGCTGCAGAAATTGAGGTTGGTGTTCCATAACAAACACAGGTCAGTGGTGTGTGTCTGTGTGTGTGTTTACATAGATACATAAATTTAATAAAAAGGGCTTTAAAAATGTTCTTGTCCTTTTCAGATTCTGATGCTTGGATAACTTGTTAGAGGGCTTCGTAAATGCCACTGCTCCTAATTTCTTCATCCTCCTACGTGAAAACATGGAAAAGCTCTGTGTTTGTCATTTGCATCCTAACTAACAAACTGTTTAGCTTTTAGGTCATAGTAATGAGTAGTTCAGCGGTTTGTGTCACCTCTATCTGTATTATATCTGGGGTATCCTCTTGGATTTGCTAGTAGTGAGTTATGGAAGTACATGCGCTGGGACAGGGGTGGCATCTGCTCAGTTGGGTTCTTGCTGTGTGCCGTTTGCTTCAGACTTCATCAGTCATTCAGTGTTGAGTTACACCGAGGGAAGAGCGTGCTAGTACTTCAACTCACTGCGCTAACGTTTCATCCCCCCAACAGGAATGCTTTGTGGCACCACAGAGTTGCTTCTGTCTGACAGCTTTCTACAGAAGTGAATCTGAACGTACTAACAGACCACTAACAGCCAATCATCAAGGCCTGCTTCCTCTCGCAATGGGTTTCTCTCAGGAATGGCGAACAAGAAATGGTTTTGCCTTGATCGACTGAATTCACGTGTTTCAAATAGTTCTCAGAAGTATTTATGAGACTAAGTTTGATGTACTTCATACAAGAAATCTGGATTTTCACACAGGAATATTGCCAGATTTATCTTTTAAACTGTCGAGTTCTTCTCTCCTGGGAGGTTTATGTTAAAGGGAGAGATTTTGTCAAAAAGCAGGATTTATTTTCAAGAAGTAACTTTGAGAAAAAAAAAAGTTTACTTGGTTTCACATTACCAGTGCCAAAAGTTCTGTATGTCACGGATTCTCTTCCATTTGGCATTATAGCAGTGAGCTGGTGGTTTAACAACTTCAGTTTCAGACCCACTGGAAATATTCTGGTCAGTTGTTAGGACTACACTATTTACCTTAATTAGTGTTGTTTGGTTTAACAAGCTATTTAGCATACTTTTTAATTTTAAAAAGTGCTCTTTTTGGGAAATATGGGATTTCAAACACTAATAATGCTTTATCTTGAAAACCAACCAACAGAGCAGCACCTCCTGCTCCACAGACACACTAACATTTTTCCATACCACTTCTTTTCCAGTTGTGAAGCAAACTGGTTTACCTGAGTGCTAGGAAGAAAGATGTCAGACGTGTAATTAGCACAGATCTTCCCTGTTCCTTGAAGAAACCTCTCCTGTGTTCCCAAGTGGTTCTTCCACCTGTATCTCCTCAAAGGGGTTGCTACCCAGCCGTGGACTGCTGTTCAGTCGTAATCTCTGTGAGGCTCCTGCCCCAACAATATCCTGACTCCTGCTGTTCTCTCCAGGGCAATGATATCATCGCTGCTGCCAAACGGATGGCGCTGCTCATGGCCGAGATGTCACGCCTGGTGAGGGGAGGCAGTGGGAACAAGCGCGCCCTTATTCAGTGTGCAAAGGACATCGCAAAGGCATCGGATGAAGTCACTCGGCTGGCCAAGGAGGTGGCGAAGCAATGCACGGACAAGCGCATCAGAACAAACCTCTTGCAGGTAATGAGCTGACTTGTCAGTGCCTCAAAGCCTTTTTGTTCTGACCCTCTCTCAGTAGGAGCAAATGCAGGAGCAGTGGCAGGAAATAGTGTCTGTCTCTCCTTGGCTTGTGCAGTTTTGTCAAGTTCTGAAGCTGTGTTTTGATCCCATGGTCATACATCGTCTATGAAGTCAGGGTGTGTGTGCAGGCGAGTGGAAGTTGCTGCTGTCCAAAGAAGTTTGGAAAAATATTATACTGTGAGCACAGCTCTGTCCTGAGCCTGCATTGCTTTGTGTTCCATCTCCTTGTTCCTGTGTGGCAAAGAACAGCAGTGGAAACACAGCACTCCTTAGTGTTGGTCGCAGCCAAATATCTATCATCCCATTCCTAACCATGGAGACCCTTGAGGAATGTCTAGAGGAAAGGAAAAATGTTGGCTCCATCCTAGAAATTCCCAGAGCAAGTAAAATATGATTCAATATCCTATCAGTATTTATCAGAAGTCTTGTGGGTTATAAGATCCCTTTTGTGCTTATTCCTTATTAAATAATCAAAGAATTAATCTGAGAAAGTAACATAATGTATCGGTTCAGTTTTCAAAGGGAAGATTTTTTTATCCCCATTCCTCAGGTCTGTGAGCGAATCCCGACCATCAGCACACAACTCAAAATTCTTTCCACTGTCAAAGCTACCATGCTGGGCAGAACCAATATCAGCGACGAAGAGTCGGAACAGGTAAGGGGTTTAAACACTGCTGGCAGCGTGAGATTGCTAAGCAGCTTTTGTGGGGAAAAATACACACTGAAACTGGGATGTGTTCTGGGAACTTGTCCTCAGCTATTCAGTGAAGGTAATTTTAGAATAGCGCCTTGGTTTCTGGCCCATTAGTAGAGGAACATCAGCCTGCCCCAAGCCAAAAAGCTATCCTGGTTCAAGTTTTTATCTGAACAACTTCTTGATCTCCTGGGCTTGGCAGTAAAATTGGAACTACATAAAGAACTGGCTTCCCCCAAGGCAGCAGGTTTGTCGCTGGAGGAGCAGCACCCTCTGGTGGATCCTAGTGAAAGGATTTATTCTCCAGCAGCATCCTGAGTCCTTGCCTGGCAGCTCCTGAATCCCTGTTTTCGGTGCAAATCCTGCAGGTTTGGCTTCGGAGAGAGATTATTCTGCTGCAGGATGCTAGGCTTTTATTCGATGTTGCACAAATACACAGTGAGGAAAGGGAAGGTCTTGATGTGAGTCAGAATAGCGCTTGCTGCTTTTGAGAGAGTAGTTGTTTCTAGACTAGTTACTAGTCTAGACCTTTTATAGTTTAAGTCAGCAATTAACTGAACACGGTATTTACAAATGCTTTGGGAATTTTTCATTTTCCCACCAGGCAACTGAGATGTTGGTCCATAATGCACAGAACCTCATGCAGTCTGTGAAGGAAACAGTGAGAGAAGCTGAGGCAGCGTCCATTAAGATAAGAACAGATGCTGGATTCACTCTTCGCTGGGTCAGAAAGACCCCATGGTATCAGTAAACACCACACAAGTATTGTTTTCTGTACCGTAAAATGCCTTTTTTTTGGAAACAGAGATGTGAACAACAGAAGGTGCTGCACACATGAGCTCAAGGAGAGCTCATGGTAATGCCCCATTCTAAGGGTATGGATTACAAGAGAATGCATTTCAAATGTCTTCAGAATGCATTTGATACTGAGCACCTCCAAATTGCTTCTGTCAGTTAACAGTTCTTATCCTTTATTTTTTTGCTTTTGAAGATTCTCTTCATGAATCCTGTACTCCCAGAAGCACATTTCATTTATGCAAGGTATATCCCAGTAGTTTCTATGTGATGGTATAAGACATGGACCTCACTGTAGGCTTGTGTTGAGAGTCTCTAGGACACTATTGGTTACCTGGCAGGTTCTTAGGGGCAATTGTTGATACAGAAATGTTGAGCTTTTCAGCAGGATTTTAGCTGGCTGTTCTTAAACTGGAAGGTGTGGAGGATTTAATTAAGAGGGAGGGGGGGCAGCAGAACAGTTGTGCACGAATGATTAGAATTGCACCTCTGAAATTATGTTTTGCTTTTGATTTTTGCCTGGCAAGAGTCCTTTAACAAAAACTGGAGGTGTATGTGTCCCCATACTGTCCGCCTGCAGCCATTCCCGAACATTTGTACTGTACTGAAGTGCTTTGTTGTCAGCCTTACAGCTGGAGACCTTAAGTTATGGAACTCTCTTTCTTGCTCAATTCTTTGATGTATTGAGCTGAAACTCCTGGTTCTCTGAAGCCAGCTGTGTGTCCAGGAGCAAGAACATGTTATGTGCTGGCGCTTCCCTTCTGGAAGCCAAGTGAGCACATGCAGTTGTTCTTATTTCCCTTTTCCCTCCACCTAAAGTTATTCCAGCTTTTTAACATGGAAATTAAAAGATAAGGATATTTAACTAAAAAAAAAAGACCTTTTGCCTCACTGGCCGTGTTTCCAGCAGTGCATAAGCCAAGTACTGCAGGGACACAAAGCTGTTTCTTGGTGGCCTGGCCAGCAGCAACTGGTGGTTTGTCATGCTGAACAAACTGGGATACTTCAGTGGTTTTGACATTTGGAGTTTAGAGGCTCAAAGTCTTTTTTCAGTTTCTAGTAACAGTGACTTGTTACCATATCTTTAAAAACCTGAACAAAACCACCACAATAAACACCCCCCAAAATCCACCCCCCCTCTTCCTAGAACAGACTTGGGATGCTTTTACCCTTCCATGAGTGAATGTGCCTTCATGGATCCACACACACGTCACTGCTCTGTAGTCTCCTTTGGCTTTTGGCATAAAGCAGAATTGTAGTTTCAGAGTGAGTCTGTGCATTTGCAAGGAGCTCTCGCAGACTCCTACCCAGATCAGCACTGACCTCCTGATGCTCTCTGAATGTGCTGAGAATGGTTGCGCGATCCAACCCTGTAAACACAAGTGCCCTTGAGGAGGAACTGTGTGGCCTCGGCAGGAGCAAGAG
The DNA here is from genome assembly GCA_033558185.1 of Dromococcyx pavoninus. Classification (NCBI taxonomy): domain Eukaryota; kingdom Metazoa; phylum Chordata; class Aves; order Cuculiformes; family Neomorphidae; genus Dromococcyx; species Dromococcyx pavoninus. Next base: position 46,901 of record JAUMJL010001785.1, read on the forward strand.
CCCCACAGCGCAGCTGTCCTGTACCTGTCTGCAGCGGTGGCTCCACAGCCACTCTCTACCCCTCTGTTGCACTGTTGTCAAAAAGGGAAGTTAAACCAATTATAATGCGTCTGCCTCAAATGACTGTAGCAAGAGAAAGCAGCATCCGTGTGGAACGCACCCCGCATGTCTGGCTGGGATGAAATATGTGGTACTTGGGATCTTTCCATAGTGTTCCCTTCCTGCGATCACCTGCAATGGGAAGAGACAGGAAGGGGTGCCAGAGCCTTAACCCCGAACATCTTGTGTTTGGTTGCTTTATACCAGATCTTTAACCTAACTGCAATGTAGTGATTTCTATTTAATAGCAGATAACACTGAATAGGTGGGGTTATTTTTAAGGGATTTTTTAAGTAGTCTTCCCGTATCACCTTCCAGTGCCCCTCGTGTGCCTGTTCCCCCCAATTCAGGCTTCTCTGTGAGTTTTTTTTCTTTTTAGCATCACTGTTTAGTTGCTTGACTGATATTAATGCAATCCTACTAATGCCTTTAATACGCAATTGTTTATGCCAAAGATCACTTTTTGTTCATTGAGGAATGTTTGCAGGAACATGATGACTCCTGGTTGCCTTTGCCATTCTTCCAGAACATTTGCTCTGAGTTGTGGAACTGTTTTGCAGCGCTGAGATACTTGCCCACCGTATGCAGTTAATGCTTTTGTGAACACTATTGTTCTTCAGGTCTGAAGTGCAGCAGAAATTTGAACTACACCGTGAATGTCACTGAAAAATATTTTACCACTATAGAACTTTGTTTATAAACCAAAATATATTGTATAGTCTAATGTTTTCAGCCTTCCTTTGGTTCTGTTAAAACAATAAAAATGCATTTGTACAATTATCTGCTTGGGAGTGTGATACTGGATTGGTGGGGGACACCCAACAGCAAAGGAGAGCAAAGAGGTAAAGCCGCAGGAATACTAAAGCCAAAGAACTGTTGTTTCTGCACATGCTGAACAGAAAAAAAGGCAGTTTCTCAAACAGGAGAAGATTAAAACATGTTGTTGCTATCTTTTGTGTCTGTAAAACTCGTAATTCAAGACCTCACTGGTAGCTGTTGTCCAGCAGGAGAAAGAGAGTTTTTCCAGAGGCCTGGTGCTCATCTGTCCCAGTAGCACAGAGCAGGATTCTGGACACTTGCAATGCTATTTGACTGATCCTGTCAGTAAGGGAAGAATGGTGGGTCTGGGCAATGCTTCCTTAATTTGAATTTTGCCTCACCTTGAATGCAAGGGCAATTAGCATGGAACCCCTGGTCCTGTTCCCTTCATTCATTCCTCGTAAGCACCTCCTATGAACACATTTCCTCTATAAAGATGCCTACCAGCACAGAGCACGTTCTGAGTTTGTGTTACCAAGGTTTACTGGTGCTGCAGGATGGAACACAGTCCCACAGTGGCAGGAGGTTTAGTAATGACTAGTGAAATTCCCATTTTGTACAGTTCATGCTGTTCTTTCTGTATCAGAGCACGAGAATGTGAGAGACTGTCACCTCTGTCGGCTCTCCAGAGGTGCACACCTACAGTGGCGGGGGATCAGAAGTTGGCAGCACTGGTTCCTCCATAGTGACACCCAGCTCCTTCAGCTGGTGCTAGTTTTTTTTTTTTTTTTTCCAGAAGGGACAATATGAGCAAAGTCCCTGCTTCTGCAGATTCTGCAGCTGAGTTTCCTGGAGACAGGCAGGAGCTGGCACACACACAGCAAAGGCTCTGAGCCTCACCTAAACACCATTTCTCTGAAAACCATCTTGATGCTCAGGTGGCTGCCTACAAGGAGGTGCAATTCTTGTTGGCGGTAAGGTGGGGATCAAAGCTTTTTGAGAGGGTGGCTTTGTGCTAGCTCCCCTGGTGCCCACGTTACAGGTTGGCAAAGGCTTTTGGTCTGTAGTGGCTGAAGGGAAGGGCAGGTGTTAATGCTGGCCAGGTTTGGTACCACGTTATGTTTGCTATCAGTAACAGCTTCAGCTCCAAAAGGAGCTCTTGCAGTGTTTCCTGACTGCTGGCACAGAGAGCAGCTCCAGCGGCTTCCGACTGATACTCGAGGCGTTAGCAGTTATCTCTGAAGACAAGATCTGTAGTAATGTTACTGTAATGAAAGGATGCCAGGAGACAGAAGAGTGGACCTGTAGCGTGATTGATGAATCAATGGATGTTTCTACAAGGTCGGTCACTTTTAATATCCAGTGTTGTGCCTACCTACACCAATGCAAGGCCTTCCTCTAGGTGCTGGCTCTTCCAAGTGCTATTTTATCTACACTAAATGACTGTCATTTCAGAAATTCCAAATGGGTGTCTGTGGCTGTGTTTACCTTAGGGACATTGAGATAAGCTCCTTTCTTTTGCTACTGCCAGTGTCCAGATAGGTCCCCTGCTTTGTTTCAGGCTGGATCAGTTTTCGTCCCAGTAGCTGGTGTTTTGGCTACCCAATGACTTCAGTTCCTCTTATTCATCCGAAGCAAAGTTAGCATCTGTTCATCAGTTTGTAAGTGAAAGAAACATTCTGCAGTCACCCACCCTTCCTGAATTCTGAACTCAGTTCCTCAGCCTCTGTGCTGACTGAGTGTATGGTCTGAAACCTGGCAGGTGGTGCGGAGCACGTCTTGGTTTACAGCAATAACAAGTTTATGCTGACACACAAGGAAAAGTTTAGTCAGCTTTACATAATCACTGTTTTGTCATTGAAAAATCATAAACTAAACATTCATTGTTCTGCATTTAAAGAAAAAAAAAAGAGGGAGCTTACCTGGCCTGCTCCTGAGTACCCTTTCTAAACCTTCAATAGCTGCAGTGACCACATTTTCAGTAGACTCAGTACAAGCAGTCATCACTTAATTGTATCGCAGGTGTCTCCTGCCTTAAACACTGTGCATAGCTTACAGTAGTGCCAACATTTCACAAGAGAAGATGGATCTGCAGTAGAGTTCCCTTTATTTCGTAACATTAAAGCATACAACCATTAAATACACGACACTTCTACTGTGCTATCTAAGAAGCTACGCTCCAATGTACGCATGGCACAAATCAGGTGGGATCCACTTCAAACATGTGCAACACCCAAATCAAAGCAAAGGCTTCACATAAAAGATAGATCTTACTCTCTGCAGCTGTATTCTTAAAAAAGAAGACAGCGAGGATGAGACTGAATAGGAAGAAAGTGGATTACTGAAGTACAATCACCTCCCAGATTCAATGCAGAATATTGTTTTTATCAGCTCATCTGCAAATAGCACAAATGAAAGCTGATTAAGGCAAATGCTTCTTAAGAAAGGCGATTTCTTGTAAACAACAAGGACATTATTTTTTCCTTCTCAGCAGCTCTTTCTCAGGAGTGATGCTCACTACCAATGCCCCTGTGGGACCCCGCCCCTCTCATTGCTGCCCCCTGTTTCTGAAGGGATTATAGGATACTTTGTGGAATACCAGCTTGCAGCTGGCTGGGAGAACAGCTGAGTTTTCTCTGTGGGTGCTGTTGCAGCAGAATGTGCCACCATAAGGCTTTTCCAGCAGCCTGTCTGGCCTCCATCATGTGCTTGGCCTTCGGGCTTTGGTATCTGCCTGGCAGTGTAGTGTTCGTGACATTTTGTGATCACCTACATCAAACTACTCACCACCACAACCATCCAGTAAAAACAAGAGTGAAGGTGTAGTTTTAGAAAAAAAGTACCTCATTTTAAAGACATATTAAGAAAAACTAAGCTACGCTTTCATTTCAAGAGCTGCTGTGCACAAATGCTTTGATCCCAAACTAATCAGTGTCTATTAATTAATTGGCACCTAATCAACAGCAACATAAGTCACTAAGCAGTCAAGTTTTTTTTTTAATGGCATTTCCTCTTGTAGTTAGAGTGTCTTCTCATGTCCTGACCTGGAATTTTCCTGCTTTTGTAATGTACTTGACCCCTTTAAAAGGCTTGTACTTCTCTCCATACATGTCCAGGCGATTCACTTTCAGTCCTGGAAAAGACAAAACCAAGCACAAAGTTAAAAGCTGAATGCTAGCAGTCGTGGCAGCTGTTTAAAGTCCTGCTGTCTGCAAGCACACTCAGATCAGTTTAGAAGCTGATCTTCCTCCCTGCCACAAGTCCATCCGGTTTGAACAGCACAGAGACCATTCCTGTCACCTACTCCTAACAGCCCTGGCAGGGCAACAGCTTTGTTTCTGATCTGCACAGTGAGCAACATCCTCCTTCCAAGGGATGAGCAAAAGACTCCACCTTTCACAGCTCCTGCACGCTGCACTCACTTCCAATAACGCAGACGAAGCAAAGGACAGCTTTTAAGAGTTCTTTCCACTCTCAATCCTAGCGGCAAGGACCAGCAATCCCTCTGCTATTAACTCAGGAACACCAGGAGCTGTTAATTCCCAACAGTTTCAGGTTGTCCCCTGCTTTCTCACAGGTCTGTTACCTCTGGCATCCAGCCACTGGATCTGCTGTGCTGGATTTTAACCAGTGAGGTGCAAATTCAAGAGGAAGCGGCAGGATGCTGTTCTTGCACAAGGACTAACCATTATTTACTCAGCAAAGCGCTCTAGGAACCCAAAGGACTACAGCCTGTACCTAGCTAGAAAGATACTACCTTCAGTCATACTTCTGCTTTCCAAATGTGAGTCTCCTGTGAGGGTCTTAATCCCACAATGCTTGCTTGCAAAAGCATTTCTCGCATAGACAACTCACATCACTTCAGCGGTTGCAGACTGAGGCCTTGTTTGCTTTACACTGACCTTTGCACTTACCCTATAGGCTGAATTCTGATCTCACTTGCTCATTGTTTTGAAAAACTTACCAGCTCCAGCAGGGAGTAATAAGAAGGACATTCTTTAAAATTTTTGGAGTTTCTGACCACTAGAAAGGACGTCAGTGGCACAAGGCTAAAGCAAGTCAAGAGCAGCACACTAAATCATCACCCATCACTTTTCACTAAAAAGATGAATTTGCATATTTAATGCACAAGTCAACAAAGAAAAATCCATTCTTCTGTACCTTTCTCACAGACTTTCTTGAGCAAAACCAGTTAGCAATTCACAATTCCCAGCAAGGGAATCTTCCAGCAAGGGTAACTGTCAGGTTTGGGTAAATCAGACTGCTCACTTAATATCAGCATCTCTAATTAAAAGATTAACAGCTTCCCACTTCATTCCCTACTGCTACTCATTCCATCAGTACCAATTTCATGTGATACCCACCCACTCACCTGAAATTGCAAGCTGTTGTATCTTGAATTGGATGTTTAAACTTGGGTTTTCCTCTGGCTTGGGGGCTCCAGACTGCAGGTTCACAATGCCCTTGAGGTTCGGTAGCTTCTGAGGGGTGATTTTGCCAACATCCCACGTTAACACCTGGTCAGGAAAGAGAACAGCAGCAATAGCTTTCTAAGAAAGAGAGAGCTTTCACTTCCAATTCAAAGAAATTGCTGACAGATATTCCAAGGACAGCAGAAAGCTCAGAGCAGGGTGTTAGAACCAGCAGAATGGTTTGGCTTAGAGTGCACTCCAGCAAAATGTTTCCTGGGTACTAAAAAGCTTCATAAGCTTTAGGAAATTTAGGTCTGAAACCCAAACTTAGAGGCAAGAAAGCAGGGCTCCCAAGATACAGTTTTTCAGATCCTTTTTTCTCCTCCCTTTGTGTCTTCAGGCAGATCTTTTGGAAGAGGTTTCTCATCTCCTGCTCTCTCTTTTTCTGGCTATCTATTTTCAGGTCTACTGCATTTTCTCCAGGTAAGTATGTTTTACAGAACACAGACTGCAGAATACACCATAGCTGAAACCACCAGCAAAATACTGCTGTGTCTGCTAAAGAAAAATATTTGGGGAGCAAGCAGGGGAAAAAAGAGGAAAGAAAGGGAGAGGGGAAGGGAAAGGAAACTGATAAAACCAGAAGTAACAACTAGTGTGTATCCAAGTCTGAAAAGGTAAATTTTAAAGAGAAAATTTTAATTCATAAACATGCTGAAGGGCAAATTTTCTGCTAAGTGTGGAACACTGCTGCAGCGCTCTGCAATAGGTATGACTTGTTCTGAACTCGTCTCAGATATTTAAATAAATAAAATTTAAGACTTACTTTAGTGACTGGGTCAAACATGTAGCTTCCCTGTGTAGCAGTGAGGTTCATATTGAGTACAGCCTTTGGCATGTGAACTGTCATGACAACTCCTTCTACTGTCTTTCCCATATTCTGTTTTGGTCCAATGGTAACATCAAATCTTCCTGCAGAACTATTTTCCTTAAAACTGATCACGTGTTTCACATAGACAGGAATTGCCACCAAGCTGAAAAGAGACAACAGTAGTTGAATTTTCTCTGCTTGAGAAAATAGAGCTCTTTTTGTAATCAGCAGTTCCTGTGTTTCTGGCAGGCAATCAAGTCAGAACCAGTTTGTTTCAAAAGTGAAAAGTGATACTCGGCTCTTCAACATCATTGCTGAAGAGATTTTATTAGCAGAGAGTCACAGGAAAAAAAGACTTCTTTCCAAATAACTTGTCCTAGTATCTTTCCTTCCACCTGTTTACTCTTTTAAAGTAATCTCACTGAGAGAATTCTCAGAACAGCCACCAGCCAAATCTGACTTAGTTTCCAAAGCACCTGCAGTTCAGTCTTTTCTGCTTTATTCTTTTTATGAAGATCCAAGTCCTCTGTGTTTACAGAGACCTGGCCACTAAGCAGCCTGCAGCAGCAACAACTGACAGGAATATAAAGCTATTCATTACTGGTATGAATGCTTTATCCCACTGACAAATGACTGCTGAGTATCAGCAGCTCACTGAAAAACTTGTGTTCTTGTTTTAGTGGGGACAGAACAACAGACGAGACAAAGCCTGAGAATGTGTTTTAGCAACAAGGCAAATTCTCCCCTAACATGGAGAAATCTGCAGTTACTCAGAAGCAGTGGAAGGTGTGTCTGAATAACCAGTGTGTCTAAATAGAAACGTACTTCTGTGAACTGACGCGGTAGGAGATCAGTCTGAAATTCCCATCGGGAGGAATGAACGAAAGGACTCTCTCCGACTCCCAGCGTTTGAACCGAATGCAGGGATGGAAGCTGACATCATCCAGCAGCCGCGGATTCTGTAGGGAGTGGCAACACGGTAAGTGAAATCTCACCAAGTATCAGCAGTTTGAACCAGCTGCTGCACTCTACCCAATTGCTATTTCTTAGACTGCTATTTCTTGGCTGTTATCTGAACTACATGGAAATCTGGTCAGAGCTGGTACAGCAGTTCCTGTGAGTGTGATTTTATGTACAGACAAAAGCCATTCCCACTACTGAGCAATGCAGCAACTTCTGCAGTGTAATGCAAACATGGTATGTATTTTTTCATACGTCTGACATATGAAGTAGTGATTGCACTCTTAAAATTGTTTTCATTAATTAAAATAAATCCCAGACAATTATAATTCCCAAATACAGGCAAATTTACCATGAAAGAAAGCGAAAGATCTGGCATTCCTGAGAGCTTAATACATGAATCAATAACACCTTGGATTTCTGCAAAGACTGTGGAACCTGTGGGGATAAAAAACAAAGACACTTAACACTGTTACTAAGGATCAAACAACATTGGAAAGCGCAGCTCCTGAAGCAGCTTAGAGCATATTGCTATTTTAAGATGAACTGAAGAAATACATTTGGACATGTCATTTTAAATTGTGTATTCCCATTTAAGATCTAGATTAATGTATATAAAACATATGCACAAAAGCAATTGGACTGCATTTTCTCTAAACATGAGTAGCTAAACACGTTCAACAAACACAACTGAGTTTTCAAGGCATCTTACCTGATTTGTCTATAATAGCATCAATTTCTTCAACCACATCAAAATAGGCTTCGTTGTTTGTGTATTTTACCCCTGCTCTGCGCCAAGGGATGTTGGACAACTGTCCAGTTGGAAGTGTGTCACCCACATTAGTGCTGCCTTAAAAATGAAAAGGAACTCAAAACCAGTACAAGAGGAAAGTTTCAACTGTCAAAATTAAGAATCAAATCATGATTTGTCCCCAGGAATGCTGACCAGAACCGGGACCACTAACATTTCACTCACTAGGTAAGATGAATGCCCTTTAAGGATGTGTCCTGCCTTACATTCCAGACTCCATGCAAGGCTTGTGTCAGCGGGAGGTCTGAGTGGGAGTAGACGTGGGGCTACATCCAGCATAACCTTCTCTAAAGCCCCTATTTACTCAAGGCTCGGGGCAGCCTGTGCAGCAATCCCAGAGCCCTTGTCTCCAGTATGTGCCATCTGTGCTGGGAACTGCTATTCCTGAGAGACTCCAGCAGTAGTGGCTGGACCAGGCAGTGCCACTGGGGATATCAAAGGTAACAGCACAAACTGCAAACAAGGAGGAACACAACTCTTAACTGTGAGAAGAAGCAGGACAGTGGCTGTACCTTACAAATTTAAACCAATCTGATATGATTTATTAGCTATGAAGCATGATGGGATTTTGTTTTTAAGCAGCCAGTCACTGCGTAAAATCACTTATTTTTGTACCTGTGATGGAGTTGACAACGGAGCGCAAAATAGTGGGTGGCTTAATCAGCTCCTTCAGTATGTTAGATTCTGTCGCTAGAGGAAAGCCATTGTCTAACATTTCTTCTAGAAGTTCATACACAATAACTACATTGTCCTTAATTGCAGTCTCAGAACACTCGCCGAAGTAATCCTAAACAAATCAGAGATTACAAAGGAGAGGATTTTTATTCCTGGTAAAATGCTTTGCAAAAATTAGTTTGTTTTTTTTCTTACAGAAACCCTCCAATACATCAAGGAATCTCAGTGCCTAAACTGACCAGCTACTTCTACAGTCTGACTGTTAAGGTCAGATTTAAATGGAAATACAGATAGCACGAACAGTGAAGTTAATGTAATCTGGTTTACTTGTTTGTATGTTCCAAAGGTTCTCCCACTCGTGAACACTAACACATGTCCAGTTAGAAGACTCCCGTAACATAAGGAGACTAAAAATAAGGAGACTATCTTTTGGCAACGCTCGATTTTCACAAAGGTTCCTTTATTTACAGTATCTGTGGAATAGGTTGACTTACACTTTGCATCTCTTTCCTCCCCAGAGTGCTTCATGACTACATGCTTCTTGTTCAGCTTTATCATACAAACAGTACAAAGGCTTACAGGAAGGAGACAGCTCCTTTAGTGCATATGCACTCTTATCTATAAACTGAATGCTCAAAATATACCTTCTCTGCCTTTGTACTCCATAAAAGAGTCTTTGACTTAAAAACTGCCTTTGCAAAGTCAGTGACTGAGCATTTATTACCTGTCTTTAAAAGAAGTTTATACAAAAATTCCCCTGGAATTATTTCAATTTTAAAGTTATTCATTGGTGACAGACCTGGAAAGTATCTGCTACTCGGTGTAGAAATTCAATTACAAAGAGTGGTGGCACTTCAGTCTGTATGACAGACACAAAGAAGATTTTATCCCGGTAGATGCTGATGAGGTAGTGATGCGGCGTTGAGATGACAGGAGGCACATTCTCAACATCGATTGCTTTCTCCTGAGCTTCAAAGAAATAATCACACACGGACTGGCTCACAACGCTCTTCCAGTGCTTCTCCAGGAATATATCACCAGAACAATTTATAAGGAACAGGCTGTGGATCATTTTCTGCTGGAGACACAATGCAAACAAGTTAAAATAAACAAAAGGATATGAGCATGGACATTATTTCTTCTCCCAGGTTCCTGTTCTTAGAATGGTTATTATTAAACACTGCGAATTTAGGACAAAGATCTGCTTTGCTGCTTATCTTTAAATTGCATTTTCTTTATTGAGAGGAATGTTCCACCACAAAATATTTCACAGTGGTTTAAGTCACTAACATTTATCACAACGTAAGCAAGAAGCGAGCACCCTGGATTTCCACTTTCATCCGGGGAACTTACACATAAAAATTCCTACAGCAGAAGATCTTGCCTAACATTTACACACGAAACTAAGAGCTACACTATCTCAAAGATCTATCAGGAAACTGGTCCAGCCAAAAACTGAACCAGAAAAAGAAGTGTTTTGTCAGATCAGCTTTCTGATTCAAGTTATTTTGTTGCCAGAGAGTGCTAGAGAGTGCCAGAGAGCTGGCACAGAGAAGGTGGTGGAAATGGGTAGGTGATGGACATATCCTGACCTGAAGTGTATTTAGCCTTTGGAGGAATTCAAACATGACCAGAAAGTGACCAAACAGTTACTGGGCATCCACACCTTGAAACAGGAAGAACATCACCAACTCTGCGTGTCCAAGAGAAGCCAAAAACATCTATCATCTATTACAGTTTTCACGGCCAGGATCATGCCATAAAATGCAGATAACATTTGCTCCTTCACTAACATTAACTCTGGCACACAGATATGAAGATGGCACAGAAGCATCTGGATGTCCATGGCCCATTCCCCCAGACATATGAAGGAGTCTGAACACTGTATGATTAAACCTCATTCCAAAATACTAGAAAAAGCACTCAGCTCTATCCAGAATACAGTTTTTCAAATCCTGAACTCCAGCTGCTCCTTCACATGCGTGACAGAAATGTGCTCATCTTTGCTGGGGCCCGGCCAGGTCTTAGACACCTCCTGCTAAGAGCATGCTGTCTTTGGCAGTAGGCACAAAGAGACCAGTGATCAAGAGTCAGAACGCGGACAGAAAAATCCCACTAAGCCAATACTTTTCTTTAGGAAACTGTGATTGCCAATTTGCTTAAGAGTTGGAAAGGAAACAAAGCTATGAAGTGTTCTTGCATGTTTCTACTTTATCTTTCTCAGTCCAAATTAATGTCTAATTTTTTGTTTGTTAAGAAAACAGACAATTTTAATTCTGTGAGCACCACATTCTTATAAAGTAGCCTTGACACAATTGCTTTAATCCGGCTTAACTAAACATGTTCTGAATTTAGCTAGCGCTGAACATTAAACCCCTCCAAAATCTCCTGGAGAGTCACATAATGGTGGCAAGTATAATCAAGCACTGAATGTCAGTATTGTTCCACACCAAGGCAGCTCAAACATATGAAGGTGATCAGCTACAAAGCTCAGAACAGTTCTCTGTACATTTTAATGTGGATACAATAGCATATCTGTTAACAAATATAGACTTCAATTCCCAGTAAATGCATACAGAGCTGCACAGGAGAATTCCCGTATGAGCGGCACTGGTGAGACTCCACTGCCAGAGGACTCAACCTGCAGCCCAGTGTGGAGAAGCCGTGCACAGTAAGTGCTCTAAAATGCAATTAATACAGAAATACAGCTAGCAGCTTTTTTTCCATCATGTGAAGATGAGCTGGAGTCAAAGCTCTGCAAAGCAGGAAGTGAGGAATTTACTACTGACCTCTGCAATGCCCTTCAGAGCCAGCAATAATCACTGAAACCAGCTCCAAACAGGACCATCCTGGGAAAGGATTCCACAGCTTCCCTGTTCCCCACATTGAGCGCAGCTGATCGAAACAGGGGAAGGATTAGTGGACTGCCTAAGCCTCTGTTACGTGTTTGTGGAAATAAACTTCTGGTGACAGTGAATGGAAAGGAATAAAACGTTACGGTAATCTGAAGAAACAAATAAGCGAGGATAGTCAGTTCTATTTCTTTTGTAAAGCCAGCATTTTTGTCACAAGCAGTTGGTTGGCAGTTTAGCTTTTTCCTGTCAATTCATGATGTTCCACAGATGTGGCAAAACCAGACAACGTTTGCTCCTCAGCCCCATTCACCAGCTCCCGAAACAGCAAGCCTAGAGAAGCCCTGTTGAATGACATGGAATGACATTTCCAAGACAGCCAACACAGCAGCTTCGAAAGTACTTAGAACTGGCTAGGCCAACCCTGACACAGCATCACAAATTGTGATTCACACTGATACATCTGGAAGTCTCAGATAGTAGGAAAATGTGAATATTCTATGGTTTCACAGTTTTTTTAAGGCTTGTGTCACTGTTAGCATTCTCTTACTGCTGCTGCTCAAGTGTCATCAATATTTTTGCTTATAAGATTAAAGTACACTAACATTTTTCCAACTCTTCTTAGCCTAGCATCCCTCGTTACTCAAGCAAAACTCCCACAATTAAATCAACTCTAACCTAACACCATGTAGTGCTTGTGTCTGTCCAACTACTCTGGACGCATATTTTACCAGTAAGATCACCCCTATTAAAGACTAAACGCTTTGTTTCCCAGACACTCAATGTGCATTTATTTATCTTTACTCTCATTTAAAACACTGTTAGTAACTTTCTGGAATAGTTTTCAAAGGGAAGTAGTCCTTTGAGAATACTCTGAAGTTGTCTTAAATCAGTATTTGGTATCCACAACAAAATTTCCAGCTTCCTCCATCCTTTTACCAATGACAGTCCCAGCCTCCATAAGAGTTTGTGCAGCATTTCATCTGCTGACTGGTGAGCTTTCCAATAACACACGTGCACGGGGCCTCTGTTCAGTTTATTTCCAGCATAGATCTTCTAATTGCTGGCAAGATAGTTCCATCTCTTGCCAACAGAACAATATTAGATCCTGGATAACTGAACAGTATGAGATCCTGAGTAACCGCAGCTCCCCTTAGAACGTGCAAGAATAGAAAGCTTTATTGTAAAAGCCCAAAAAGCAAGAATTTCTCGGAAAAAAGTCCACTGAAGCAATTGAAAATTAATAAAACTACATTTATACATTAAGACGGAACATTCCTAATGCAATTTACATCCGAATTAGCTGCTTTAGGACTACTAAGGGACCATTTGAGAGACTCACCCTCTGAAAGCAGAGCTGGGTAGAGAGGACACAATGGACACAGGGAAGGTGAGTATCTTGTCACACATTTACTGGCAATGGGATTTTCAGGAACAGACTGATAATCAGGTTCATATTCCAAACCATGCAGAACCCTGAATGGCCAAGGCAGCAAGATTTGATCAAAGGATATAAAAGTCTTGTCTCAGAAGTTCCTTAGGAAGATGTTTCCCCCTGCACTCTGCCAGTCTACTGCTCCACTATGTCTGATGGTCTGGAGTGACAGCTTCACACTGATTCTTTTCACAGGCTCTATTTTAAGAGACCCTCAAGGTTCCAGAAAGGACATGCATGGTGCCAAAGGGCCATACACTAGTAAAATACCATATCAGAGCTAACAAGTGTCACTGGAACCCTGCTGCACACGATGGCTCCTGCTGTGGGTGCACTCCACCACAACCAGCACAAACGCTCATGGTAGAAAGAAGACACAGATCCATTTTCACCTCCCTTCTCTTCCATGAGAAGAAAACACAGTGGCACTCTTTAATTCTTCCATCCTATATGTATAAAATCAGACTCCCCAATACTAAGTCTTAAAGAATCTTCTAAGTACTTCTGGCTAAAAAGCAGCTCCTCATGCATTACTAAAAAAGATTTCACTTATTTTTTGTGTACTAACTAAATTTTGAAAGCTATATGGGAAGCTGCAATTTGGGGAGGATAAAAGGGAAATAAGAGGAAGTAACTTAACATTCTAAAAATGTTTAATTTGGTTTCTTCCCATTATTGCAGCTATGAAGTACGGCTGCCACTTGTCACCTGCTGTTCATGCCTCTCTGCCTCAAGGACTTCAGTTTCTCCTTCATGAACTCTCAAGACAAGGCTGCTATGTAAAATTCTTAATGCAGAACTGCTTGTAAGGAGAGCTTTGTTTGCAAGGGTAACTGCAATTTTCTACCACAGGAAATTTCATTTCTGGACAAGAACAGCAAAACTAAGCACCAGAGGGCGTGGAGAGGTCTCAAGATTTCACACGCCACCTGCACGGCATTTTCAGATGTCTGCACACAGATGGGAAAGAACCTGCTTGTCCCATACTTCTCATTTTTCAAATCCAGGTTTGCTTGTGTTTTTGAGTTAGATTAAATCCTGCACATTCACAGTGAAATACGATACAGATGGGGTTTCTTTAAATGAAAAAGAAGCTATGTACAATTCAAATCTGTCAGGAACTGCCAGCTGAATCATTCTCATGGCTGGCAGAGTCAGTTCTTCTGTCAAATACGACTTCCATCATTTTACCCCTTGCATGAGTAATTTAATCTCCTTCTTGCAAAACAGCTTTCCTTCTCCCATACTGCAGTTTGCCTTTTATGAGCATGGATTTTCTTTACTCCAGAATGATTTTTGTTGCTACAATAGCTACATTTAGTGGAGGAGCTGATCCTCCAATTGACAACACCTAACGGGTACAAAGCATTCACCACACCAAAAAGACAGCGCTTTACTTCAAAGCAGAAGAGCACAGAAATAAAGGACACAACAACCTCCATCCAATTTCCCTGTCAGGTACTGAACAGGGAAGAAGTAATGTGCAATGCACAGGGGTGGAGGTAATGGATTATATTCTGCAAATTTACACTGACGTCGTCCCTCACTAATTAAACGAGCATGGCCTGGCCAGAACTGCCATGTTTGCTGCCTAAGAAAGATGCCAGGGGCCAGCCCTTCTGAGTCCCTCAGCTCTCTCGAGTCCCCCAGTCCTCCTGAGCACCCTCCAGCTCTCCCGAGTTCCCCAGTCCTCCGAACCCCCCCCAGCTCTTCTGAACTCTGCGTCCTCCTAAACCCTTGTCCTCCTGAGCACCCCACAGTTCTCCTGAGCCCCTCAGTGCCCTCCCCGCTCTCTTAAGACCTCCCTGCCCTCCCAGTCTCCGAGATCCCTAGTCCCCTGAGCCCCTCGACCCCCACATCTCTCCCAGCCCCCTGAGCCTCTCTGCTATCTTGAGCGTCCCCACCTCTCCCAATCCCTGAGACTCCCAGCTCTCCTGAGCCCTCTCTGCTCCCCCAGCCCCCAAGCTCCCCGGAGACCCTCAGCCCTCTTAAGCCCCCCAGCTCTCCTGGGGGACCCCTTTAGCTCTCGCCAGCTCCCTCCTCCTGAGCCCTCCAGTTCTCCCCAGCCTCCGAGCTCTCCCAAGCCCCCTACCCTCTCAAACCCCCCAACCCTCCCGAGCACCCGACCCTCTCAGATCTCCTGATCCCCCGAGAACCCTAGCCCTTCCGAGTCCCCCTCAGCTCCGCCGAGCCCCCCTTACCCTCCCAATCCCCGTTCCCCTCATCCTCCTTCTCCTGAGCTCCTCAAGCTCCTCCCAGCCCAAAAAGAGTCTCCCCAGCCCCCTCCTCCCAAGCACCCCTGTCCTTCTGAGTTCCCACCGCGCTCCGTTGAGATCTCGAGTTGCCCAGGTCCCCCAGCAGGTCTCCCGAGCCCCCCAGCCCCCGCCCCTCCCAGCACAGGACTCCCTCCCCCCCCCCCCCGTCACGGTCAGGCCCCCATCCCCACACGGAAACCATTTTACAACCAAACAGCTACCGAGCACCGGTTGCGGACAAACCAGGAAGCCCGGGTTGCGCGGGCTGGCGGGGCTCCTCGGCAGGGCTGTCCTCGCCGGCCCCCTGTTCCCCTCTCCCAAAAGCGCGCACCCCCTCCGAGGTCCCTCCCACCCCGTACCTCGCGGCGCGGCTCGGCCCGCGCGGGGGCAGCGGCCAAGATGGCGGCCCGGTCCGGCGGTTCCACACAGGGAGCCCCCCTGTCAGCAGCAGGAGGTACTG
>JAUMJL010001786.1:0-37500 GCA_033558185.1 Dromococcyx pavoninus
GGCAAACTGGGAGAAAGAGCCAAAATTTGCCCAGATTTGGGGCCAAATTCTGAAGAAGAACAAGAATTGTCTCAAATTTGGGTCCAAATTGGGAAAAAGAGCCAAAAAGGGTCGAAATTTGGGTCGAAATTGGGAAAAAGAGCCAGAAAGTGTCCAAAATTGGGTTCAAATTGGGAGGAAGAGCCAAAAGGTGCCCAGATTTGGGCTCAAAGTAGGAAAAGGGGCCAAAACATGCCCAGATTTGGGTCCAAATTGAGAAGAAGATCCCAAACCTACCGAGATTTGGAGTCAAATTCTGAAGAAGAACCTGAATTTTCTCAAATTTGGGTCCAAATTGGGAAAAACAACCAAAAAGGGTCCAAATTTGGGGTCAAATTGGGAAGAAGAGCCAAAAAGGGCCCAGATTTGGGTCCAAATTCCAAAGAAGACCCAGAATGGCCTCAAATTCGTGTCTAAATTGGGAAAAAGAGCCTAAAAGTGTCTAAATTTGGGTCCAAATTAGGAAGAAGAGCCAAAATGTGTCCAAATTTGGGGTCAAATTGGGAAGAAGAGTCAAAACGTGCCCAGATTTGGGGTCAAACTGGGAAGAAGAGCCAAAAAGAGCCCGGATTTGGGTCCAAATTGGGATGAAGAGCCAAAAAGGGTCCAAATTTGGAGTCAAATTGGGAAGAAGAGCCAAAACATATCGAGATTTGGGGTCAAACTGGGAAGAAGAGCCAAAAGGTGCCCAGATTTGGGATCAAATTGGGAAAACTGGCAAAATGTGCCCAGATTTGGGTCCAAATTCCAAAGAAGAGCCAGAATGGTCTCAAATTTGGGTCCAAATTGGGAAAAGGGGCCAAAACGTGCCCAGATTTGGGTCAAAATTGGGAGAAGGAGTCAGAATGATCTGAAATTTGGGTCCAAATTGGGAGAAAGAGTCAAAATTTGCCCAGATTTGGGGTCAATTCGAGGAGAAGAGCCAAAATGTGCCCAGATTTGGGGTCAAATTATGAGAAAGAGTCAGAATGGTCTCAAATCTGGGTCCAAATTGGGAAGAAGAGCCAAAATTTGCCCAGATTTGGGGTCAAATTGGGAAGAAGAGCCAGAATGGACTCAAATTTCGGTCCAAATTGGGAAAAAGAGCCAAAAAGTGTCTAAATTTGGGTCCAAATTGGGAAAAAGAGCCAAAAAGTGTCTAAATTTGGGTCCAAATTGGGAAAAAGAGCCAAAAAGGGTCCAAATTTGGGGTCAAATTGGGAGGAAGAGCCAAAAAGAGCCCGGATTTGGGTCCAAATTCCAAAGAAGACCCAGAATGGCCTCAAATTTGTGTTTAAATTGGGAAAAAGAGCCAAAAAGTGTCTAAATTCGGGTCCAAATTGGGAAGAAGAGCCAAAAAGGGTCCAAATTTGGAGTCAAATTGGGAAGAAGAGCCAAAACGTGACGAGATTTGAGGTCAAAATGGTGAGAAGAGCCAAAAGGTGCCCAGATTTGGGGGCAAACTGGGAGAAAGAGCCAAAATTTGCCCAGATTTGGGGCCAAATTCTGAAGAAGAACAAGAATTGTCTCAAATTTGGGTCCAAATTGGGAAAAAGAGCCAAAAAGGGTCGAAATTTGGGTCGAAATTGGGAAAAAGAGCCAGAAAGAGTCTAAATTTGGGTCCAAATTGGGAAGAAGAGCCAAAAAGAGCCCAGATTTGGGGTCAAATTGGGAAAAGGGGCCAAAAAAGAGCCCAGATTTGGGTCCAAATTCCAAAGAAGAGCCAGAATGGTCTCAAATTTGGGTCCAAATTGGGAAAAGGGGCCAAAATGTGCTCAGATTTGGGGTCAAATTGGGGAAAAGAATCAAACAGGTCCAGATTTAGGCTGAAATTGGGAAAAGGGGCCAAAACGTGCCCAGATTTGGGTCAAAATTGGGAGAAGGAGTCAGAATGATCTGAAATTTGGGTCCAAATTGGGAGAAAGAGCCAAAATTTGCCCAGATTTGGGGTCAATTCGAGGAGAAGAGCCAAAACGTGACCAGATTTGGGGTCAAATTATGAGAAAGAGTCAGAATGGTCTCAAATTTGGGTCCAAATTGGGAAAAAGAGCCAAAAAGGGTCCAAATTTGGGTCCAAATCGGGAGGAAGAGCCAAAAGGTGCCCAGATCTGGGTCCAAACTCGCCCCAAGAGGTGAAAGGGGCCCCGATTTGCTCGGCTGTGACCCCGAAGAGGAAGAGGAAGAGGGGCCAAAACACGCCCAAATTTGGGTCCAAATTGAGAAAAAGAGCCCAAACCTACCCAGATTTGGGGTCAAATTCTGAAGAAGAACCAGAACTGTCTCAAATTTGGGTCCAAATTGGGAAGAAGATCCAAAAGGTGCCCAAATTTGGTCTCAAATTTGGGTCCAAATTGGGAAAAAGAGCCAAGAAGGGTCCAAATTTGGGTTCAAATTGGGAGGAAGAGCCAAAACCTGCCCAGATTTGGGCTCAAAGTAGGAAAAGGGGCCAAAAAGTGCCCAGATTTGGGTCCAAATTGAGAAGAAGATCCCAAACCTACCGAGATTTGGAGTCAAATTCTGAAGAAGAACCTGAATTTTCTCAAATTTGGGTCCAAATTGGGAAAAACAGCCAAAAAGGGTCCAAATTTGGGGTCAAATTGGGAAGAAGAGCCAAAACGTGACGAGATTTGGGGTCAAACTTGGAAGAAGAGCCAAAAAGAGCCCGGATTTGGGTCCAAATTCCAAAGAAGACCCAGAATGGCCTCAAATTTGTGTCTAAATTGGGAAAAAGAGCCAAAAAGTGTCTAAATTTGGGTCCAAATTGGGATGAAGAGCCAAAAAGGGTCCAAATTTGGAGTCAAATTGGGAAGAAGAGTCAAAACGTGACGAGATTTGAGGTCAAAATGGTGAGAAGAGCCAAAAGGTGCCCAGATTTGGGGGCAAACTGGGAGAAAGAGCCAAAATTTGCCCAGATTTGGGGCCAAATTCTGAAGAAGAACAAGAATTGTCTCAAATTTGGGTCCAAATTGGGAAAAAGAGCCAAAAAGGGTCGAAATTTGGGTCGAAATTGGGAAAAAGAGCCAGAAAGGGTCTAAATTTGGGTCCAAATTGGGAAGAAGAGCCTAAAAGTGTCCAAATTTGTGTTCAACTTGGGAAGAAGAGCCAAAACAATTCTGAATTTGGGGTCAAATCGGGAAAAAGGGCCAAAATTTGCCCAGATTTGGGTTCAAATTGGGGAAAAGAGCCAAAAAGGGTCTAAATTTGGGTCCAAATTGGGAGGAAGAGCCAAAAAGGGGTCCAAGTTTGGGGCCAAATTGGGAGGAAGAGCCAAAACATATCGAGATTTGGGGTCAAACTGGGAAGAAGAGCCAAAAGGTGCCCAGATTTGGGATCAAATTCCAAAGAAGAACCAGAATGGTCTCAAATTTGGGTCCAAATTGGGAAAAGGGGCCAAAACGTGCCCCGATTTGGGTCCAAATTGGGAAAAGGGACCAAAATGTGCCCAGATTTGGGTCAAAATTGGGAGAAGGAGTCAGAATGATCTGAAATTTGGGTCCAAATTGGGAGAAAGAGCCAAAATTTGCCCAGATTTGGGGTCAATTCGAGGAGAAGAGCCAAAACGTGACCAGATTTGGGGTCAAATTGTGAGAAAGAGTCAGAATGGTCTCAAATTTGGGTCCAAATTGGAAAAAGAGCCAAAAAGGGTCCAAATTTGGGTTCAAATCGGGAGGAAGAGCCAAAAGGTGCCCAGATCTGGGTCCAAACTCGCCCCAAGAGGTGAAAGGGGCCCCGATTTGCTCAGCTGTGACCCCGAAGAGGTAGAGGAAGAGGGGCCAAAACACGCCCAAATTTGGGTCCAAATTGAGAAAAAGAGCCCAAACCTACCCAGATTTGGGGTCAAATTCTGAAGAAGAACCAGAACTGTCTCAAATTTGGGTCCAAATTGGGATGAAGAGCAAAAAGGGTCCAGATTTGGGGTCAAATTGGGAGGAAGAGCCAAAAGGTGCCCAGATTTGGGGTCAAGTTGGGAAAAGGGTCCAAAAAGAGCCCAGATTTGGGTCCAAAATACAAAGAATATCCAGAATGGCCTCAAACTTGGGTTCAAATTTGGAAGAAGAGCCAAAAAATGCCCAGATTTGGGTCCAAATTCCAAAGAAGACCCAGAATTGTCTCAAATTTGGGTCCAAATTGGGAAAAGGGGCCAAACGTGCTCAGATTTGGGTCCAAATTGGGAAGATGAGCCAGAATCGTTTTGAATCTGGGTCTAAATTGGGAAGAAGGGCCAAAAGGTGCCCAGATTTGGGTCCAAATTCTGAAGAAGAACCAGAATTGTCTCGAATTTGGGTCCAAATTGGGAAGAAGAGCCAAAAAGGGTCCAAATTTGGAGTCAAATGCTGAAGAAGAGCCAAAACGTGCCCAGATTTGGGTCCAAATTGAGAAAAAGAGCCCAAACCCACCCAGGTTTGGGGTCAAATTGGGAAAAATAGACAAAATTTGTCCAAATTTGGGTCCAAATTGGGAAGAAGAACCAAAAAGAACCCTGATTTGGGTTGAAATTGGGAAGAAGAGTCAGAATTTTCTCAAATTCGGGTCCAAATTGGGAAAAAGGGCCAAAATTTGCCCAGATTTGGGGTCAAATTGGGAAGAAGAACCAGAATGGTCATAAATTTGGATCCAAATTGGGAAGAAGAGCCAAAACGTGCCCAGATTTGGGACCAAATCGGGAAGAAGATCCAAAATGTGCCCAGTTTTGGGGTCAAATTGGGAAAAGGGGCCAAAAAAGAGCCCAGATTTGGGTCCAAATTCCAAAGAAGAGCCAGAATGGCCTCAAATTTGGGTCCAAATTGGGAAAAGGGGCCAAAATGTGCTCAGATTTGGGGTCAAATTGGGGAAAAGAATCAAACAGGTCCAGATTTAGGCTGAAATTGGGGAAAGGGGCCAAAACGAGCCCAGATTTGGGTCCAAATTCAGAAGAAGAGTCAGAATGGTCTCAAATTTGGGTCCAAATTAGGAAGAAGAGCCAAAACGTGCCCAGATTTGGGGTCAATTCGAGGAGAAGAGCCAAAACGTGACCAGATTTGGGGTCAAATTATGAGAAAGAGTCTGAATTGTCTCAAATTTGGGTCCAAATTGGGAAGAAGAGCCAAAATTTGCCCAGATTTGGGGTCAAATTGGGAAGAAGAGCCAGAATGGACTCAAATTTCGGTCCAAATTGGGAAAAAGAGCCAAAAAGGGTCCAAATTTGGAGTCAAATTGGGAGGAAGAGCCAAAAAGAACCAGGATTTGGGGTCAAATTGGGAAGAAGAACCAAAACAGTCTCAAATTTGGGTCCAAATTGGGAAAAAGAGCCAAAACGGTCTCAAATTTGGGTTCAAATTGGGAAGAAGAGTCTAAATGTGCCCAAGTTTTGGCTTAAATTCTGAAGAAGAACCAGAATGGTCTCAAATTTGGGTTCAAATCGGGAAAAACAGCCAAAATTTGCCCAGATTTGGGGTCAAATTAGGAAGAAGAGGCAGAATGGCCTCGATTTTGGGTCCAAAATGGGAAGAAGAGCAAAAACGTGCCCAGATTTGGGTCCAAATTGAGAAAAAGAGCCCAAACCCACCCAGATTTGGGGTCAAATTGGGAAAAAGAGACAAAATTTGTCCAAATTTGGGTCCAAATTGGGAAGAAGAACCAAAAAGAACCCGGATTTGGGTTGAAATTGGGAAGAAGAGCCAGAATTTTCTCAAATTCGGGTCCAAATTGGGAAAAAGAGCCAAAAAGGGTCCAAATTTGGGTCCAAATCGGGAGGAAGAGCCAAAAGGTGCCCAGATCTGGGTCCAAACTCACCCCAAGAGGTGAAAGGGGCCCCGAGTTGCTCGGCTGTGACCCCGAAGAGGAAGAGGAAGAGGAAGAGGAAGGGGGGGGGTTGGTCCCTCGCAGAGGAAGCCCCGGCCGCGGCGTTTCGGTCACCGCCTGCAGCACCGTGAGCAGCACCCCAAGCACCACCAGCAGCACCCACGGTGACAGCCGGGGGCACAAAAACCCCCGGCGCCCCCGGCCGTGGGGCCAAACGGGCTCCAAGAGCCAAAGGGCGCCCAGTTTGGGGGCAAAACGGCCCCAAAACCCCCCCCTCGACCCCTTTATTTACCACCGAAAGGGCCACGAAGAGAAGGAACCTCCAAATTTGGGCTGGGAATGTTGGTGGGATTGGGGAAAGGCCCAGATTTGGGGCCAAAGAGGGGAAAAAATCGGAATATTTCAGGTGAAACGGTCGAAAAAGGCAAAAATGATCCAATATTGGGGGGGAAAAATGGCATCAAAGGCAAAAATGTCCAAAAATTGGGGGAAAAAATGTCATAAATGGTAAAAAAGATGAAATATTTGGGGAAAAAATGTCCAAAGAGGGAAAAATGATCCAATATTTGGGGCAAAAATGTCATAAATGGTAAAAAAGGTGAAATATTTGGGGTAAAAATGACATAAAAGGCAAAAATGTCCAAAAATTGGGGGAAAAAATGTCATAAATTGTAAAAAAGCTGAAATATTTGGGGAAAAAATGACATAAATAGTAAAAAAAATTGAAGTATTTGCACAAAAATGTCCAAAGAGGGAAAAATGATCAAATATTTGGGGCAAAAATGTCATAAATGGTAAAAAAGGTGAAATATTTGGGGTAAAAATGACATAAAAGGCAAAAATGTCCAAAAATTGGGGGAAAAAATGTCATAAATTGTAAAAAAGATGAAATATTTGGGGTAAAAATGACATAAAAGGCAAAAATGTCCAAATATTTGGGGCAAAAATGGCCAAAGAGGGAAAAATGATCAAATATTTGGGGCAAAAAATGTCATAAATGGTAAAAAAGGTGAAATATTTGGGGAAAAAATGACATAGATGGTAAAAAAAATTGAAATATTTGGGGCAAAAATGTCCAAAGAGGGAAAAATGATCAAATATTTGGGGAAAAAATGGCATCAAAGGCAAAAATGTCCAAAAATTCGAGGCAAAAATGTCATAAATTGTAAAAAAGATGAAATATTTGGGGTAAAAATGTAATAAATATTAAAAAAGATGAAATATTTGGGGCAAAAATAACATAAATGGTAAAAAAGATGAAATATTTGGGGTAAAAATGTCATAAATGGTAAAAAAGATGAAATATTTGGGGAAAAAATGTCATAAATTGTAAAAAAGATGAAATATTTGGGGAAAAAATGACATAAATGGTAAAAAAGATGAAATATTTGGGGAAAAAATGTCATAAATTGTAAAAAAGATGAAATATTTGGGGTAAAAATGACATAAATGGTAAAAAAGATGAAATATTTGGGGTAAAAATGACATAAAAGGCAAAAATGTCCAAAAATTGGGGGAAAAAATGTCATAAATATTAAAAAAGATGAAATATTTGGGGAAAAAATAACATAAAAGGCAAAAATGTCCAAATATTTGGGGAAAAATGGCCAAAGAGGGAAAAATGATCCAATATTTGGGTTAAAAATGACATAAAAGGCAAAAATGTCCAAAAATTTGGGGAAAAAATGTCATAAATGGTAAAAAAGATGAAATATTTGGGGAAAAAATGACATAAAAGGCAAAAATGTCCAAATATTTGGGGCAAAAATGTCCAAAGAGGGAAAAATGATCAAATATTTGGGGCAAAAAATGTCATAAATGGTAAAAAAGGTGAAATATTTGGGGTAAAAATGACATAAAAGGCAAAAATGTCCAAAAATTGGGGGAAAAAATGTCATAAATTGTAAAAAAGATGAAATATTTGGGGAAAAAATAACATAAAAGGCAAAAATGTCCAAATATTTTGGGAAAAAATGACATAAATGGTAAAAAAAATTGAAATATTTGGGGCAAAAATGTCATAAATGGTAAAAAAGATGAAATATTTGGGGAAAAAAATGACATAAATGGTAAAAAAAATTGAAGTATTTGCACAAAAATGTCCAAAGAGGGAAAAATGATCCAATATTTGGGGCAAAAATGTCATAAAAGACCAATATTTGGGTCAACAATGGCAAAAAAGGGCCAAAAGGTGCCCAGATTTGGGGTCAAATTGGGAGGAAGAGCCAAAAAGGGTCCAAATTTGGGGTCAAATTGGGAAAAGGGGCCAAAAAGAGCCCAGATTTGGGTCCAAATTGGGAAAAAGTCCTTGAGTTCCCACCAAAGGTCCTTGGGTGCCCCATGGAGGTTCCTGGGTCCTCACCAAAGGTCCTTGGGTGCCCCATGGAGGTCCTTGGGTGCCCCATGGAGGTCCTTGAGTCCCCCAGCACCTACTTGGGTGCCCACCAAAGGTTCTTGGGTCCCCACCAAAGGTCCTTGTGTGCCCCAACAGGTTCTTGGGTGCCCCATGGAGACCCTTGGGTGCCCCAGGGAGACCCTTGGGTGCCCCATTGGGGTTCCTGGGTCCCCACCAAAGGTCCTTGAGTTCCCACCAAAGGTCCTTGGGTGGCCCATTGAGGTTCTTGAGTCCCCCAGCAGGTTCTTGGGTGCCCCAGGGAGACCCTTGGGTGCCCCATTGAGGTCCTTGGGTGCCCCATTGAGGTTCTTGTGTCCCCACCAAAGGTCCTTTGGTGCCCCATGGGGGTCCTTGGGTGCCCCATTGAGGTCCTTGGGTCCCCCAGCAGGTCCTTGGGTGCCCCATGGAGGTCCTTGAGTTCCCACCAAAGGTTCTTGAGTGCCCCAGCAGGTCCTTGGGGACCCCCCCCTCCCCTTTCCAACCCCACCCAGGACCACCCAAGCGCGACGCCGAGCGCCGCCACCGCTTCTTCTTCCCCTTCCACCCACCCAAGGGAGCACCAACACCTGGAGGGTGGCGTTGGGTGGGTTTCCTCCAGGCCCGGCCACCGGGTGGGTGACACCGTGAGCACCTTTGGCGCAGAAATAGGTGGCCGAGTCCTCCTCCTTCAGGTTGGTCATCTGCAGGGTGACCGTGCCCTGCCCGTTGGCCCTGGAGATGGTGAAGCGCCCCTTGACCGCCGGCGCGTACCAGGTGCTGCCACCATTGTTGGTGATCCCCCCCACCCACTGGAGGCCCTCATTGGGTGCCTGGCGCACCCAGAACATTCCGAAGCTGCCGAAGGTGAAGCCGGAGCCCTTGCAGACCAGGCTCAAGGTGCCTCCAGGTGGGACGAGGCCACCTCCGGTCTCCACCAAGGACACGGCCGCCCGGAGCCCTGCGGGAAGAGGAAAGACCCTTGAGGACCCCATTCCCACCATCGCCCAACAAAGAGGTCCCCAAGGACGTCCTCAAGAAGGGCCCCAAGAGGGTCCTCAAGGAGGTTCTCAAAGACGTCCTCAAGAGGTTCCTCAAGAGGTTCCTCAAGGGGGTCCTCAAGAGGTTCCCAAGAGGTTCCCCAAGAGGTTCCTCAAGAGGTCCTCAAGAGGTCCTCAAAGACCTTCCCAAGAGGTCCTCAAGAGGTCCTCAAGAGGTTCCCCAAGAGGTTCCCAAGAGGTTCCTCAAGAGGTCCTCAAGAGGTTCCCCAAGGGGGTCCTCAAGAGGTCCTCAAGAGGTTCCCCAAGAGGTTCCTCAAGGGGGTCCTCAAGAGGTCCCCCCCAAGGAGGTCCTCCAAGGCCTTGAGGTCCCACCTGGAAGGGCCACCAGGAGGAGAAGAGCGAGGGAGGCCCAAGGGGAAGCCATGGCGGAGGCCGAGGGGTCGGTGGCGCCCAGGGGGGTCCCAGGGGCCCTTTTGAAGGACCTCGGGGGCTCCGGGATTTGCATTGGGGGAGGGGAAAGGGGAGGGGCTTCCCAGCCATGGCCACGCCCCCTCCCCGGGGCCGGGAACGGAGATGGGGGGGGGGGGAATTAATTGGTTATTAGGGAGGGTCTCCAGGGGATTAATGAGGTGTTGGGGGCCAATTGATTGATTAGTGACCATTATTAATAAGTAATGACGGGTATTAATAAGTAATGATCATTATTAATAAGTAATGATGGTTATTGATAAGTGATGATTGTTATTAATAAGTAGTGATCGTCATTAATAAGTAACAATGATTATTAATAAGTAACAATGGTTGCTAATAAGTAATGATAAGTATTAATAAGTAACGATGATTATTAATAAGCAATGACGGTTATCGATAAGTAACGATGATTATTAATAAGTAATGATGGTTATTGATAAGTAGTGATCATTATTAATAAGTAAGGATGATTATTAATAAGTCATGATAAGTATTGATAAGTAACAATGATTATTAATAAGTAATGATAAGTATTAATAAGTAACAATGATTATTAATAAGTAATGATGGTTATTGATAAGTAATGGTCATTATTAATAAGTAACGATGATTATTAATAAGTAATGATAAGTATTAATAAGTAACGATGATTATTAATGAGTAATGGTGGTTATTGATAAGTAGTGATCATTATTAAGAAGTAACAATGATTAATAAGGAATAATAATTATTAATAAGTAATGATAATTATTAATAAGTAATGATTATTGATAATCAATGGTAATTATTGATAAGTAATGATAACTATTAATAAATAATGATTATTGATAAGCAATGATGATTACTAATAAGCAATGATAATTATTAATAAGTAATGGTAACTATTAATAAGCAATGATGATTATTAACAATGGTTATTAATAAGGAATAATTACTAATAAGCAATGATAATAATAAGTAATGATGAGAATTGATAAGCAATGATAATTATTAATAATGATGATTATCTATAAGTAATGGTAACTATTAATAAGCAATGATAATTATTAAGTAACGATGGTTATTAAAAAGGAATGATAATTACTGATAAGCAATGATAATTATTAAGTAATGATGATTATCAATAAGTAATGGTAATTATTAATGAGCAATTATAATTATTAAGTAATGGTGGTTATTAATAAGCAATGATAATTATTAAGTAACGATGATTATTGATAAGCAATGATAATTACTAATAAGCAATAATAATTATCAATAAGTAAAGGTAACTATTAGTAAGCATTGATAATTATTAATAATCATTAATCTATAAAATTAAGATAGAAAATTAAAATAGATTAAATTTACAGTATAAAAATAAAATAGAAAATAAAAATATTAAGCATTAATAATTATTAATAATAATTATTTGTATGAAATGGATTAATTATGGTGTCTCTTGGGCTGATATTAATTGATTTATATTGGATTAATTGGATTAATAAATTATGGCGTCTCTCGGGCCGTTATTAACGTATTTATATTGAATGAATTAATTATGGTGTCTCTTGGGCCGTTAATAATTGGTTTACGTGGAATTAATAAATCACGGTCCTCTTGGGTCATTATTAATTTCTATATACGGAATTAATTAATTAATAACGATATCTTTAGGGAATGAATCGCTTATTTGTGCCCAATTAATTAATTGCGATGGCTCTTGGGTCGTTATTAATTGGTTTACGTGGAATTAATTAATGGCGATTAATTAATGGAGAATTAATGACTTGTTTGTTTTGAATTAATTATTAACGATGTCTCCAGGGAATTAATGACTTGTTTGTCTTCTATTAATTAATGGCGATGTCTCCAGGGAATTAATGACTTGTTTGTCCTCTATTAATTAATGGCGATGTCTCCAGGGAATTAAGCACCTGTTTGTGCTCAATTAATTATTAACGATGTCTCCGGGGAATTAATGACTTGTTTGTGCTCAATTAATTAATGGCGATGTCTACGGGGGGGAAATTAATCACAGATATTAAAGCAATTAATTAATTACAATCCTCGCACGGCCCCGATTATTTATTGACGTGGAATTAATTAATTGCAATATGGGGGGGCAATTAATCACAGATGGACGCTTAATTAATTAATTAATTCCCATCCTCGCAGCGTTCTGACCACTTAATGACGTGGAATTAATTAATTGCGACGCCTCTGGGTCCTTAATTAATCGCGAGGTCTACGGGGGGGGGGGGGGGGGGGGGATTAATCACTGAATTAATTAATTAATTGCGACCTCCACGGGGCTCTTCATCGCTTCTCGACCCTTAATTAATTAATTACAATCCCTGATTATTTATCGATAGGGAATTAATTAATTGCCACCCCTGCAGCGCCCTAATCGCTTATTGGCACTGAATTAATTAATTGCGGTTCCTTAATCACTTATTTATTAGAAATTAATTAATTGCGATCTCGGTAATGCCCTGATCACTTATTAATTCCGAATTAATTAATGGCAGCGCCCTGGTCATTTATTTAATCCGGATTAATTAATGGCGATCTCCGCAGTGCCCGGATCACTAATTAAGACTGAATTAATTAATGGCGATCTCCGCAGCGCTCTGATCACTTATTAATAGGGAATTAATTAATTAATTACGATCCCTGCAGCGCCCTCATCGCTTATTTAATCCGAATTAATTAATTGCAAGCTCCACAGCGCCCTCATCATTTCTTTAATCCGAATTAATTAATGGCGATCTCCGCAGCGCCCTGATCGCTAATTAAGACTGAATTAATTAATGGCGATTTCCGCAGCGCTCCGATCATTTATTAATAGGGAATTAATTAATTACGATCCCTGCAGCGCCCTCATCACTTATTTAATCTGAATTAATTAATGGCGATCTCCGCAGCTCCCTGATCGCTAATTAAGACTGAATTAATTAATGGCGATCTCTGCAGTGCTCTGATCGCTTATTAATAGGGAATTAATTAATTACGAACTCTGCAGCGCCCTCATCACTTATTTAATCCGAATTAATTAATGACGATCTCTGCAGCGCTCCTATCACTTATTAATAAGGAATTAATTAATTACGAACCCTGCAGAGTCCTAATCATTTATTTAATCCGAATTAATTAATGGCGATCTCCGCAGCACTCTGATCACTTATTAATAGGGAATTAATTAATGGCGATCTCTGCAGCGCCCTGAGCACTTATTAATAGGGAATTAATTAATTGCGATCCCTGCAGCGTCCTAATCACTTATTTAATCCGGATTAATTAATGGCGATCTCCGCAGCGCCCTGAGCGCTAATTAAGAGGGAATTAATTAATTGGGAGCCCCACAGCGCCCCCTGGGTTGAAGAGTTTGAATTGCAACGATATCGATGACATCATCGCCGTTGGGTTTGGGGGGGATTGGGATGGGATTGGGAATGGGGTGGGATTGGGGAGAGGATGGGATTGGGGAGAGGATGGGATTGGGAATAGGGTGGGATTGGGATTGGGGTGGGATTGGGAATGGGGGGGGATTGGGAATGGGGTGGGATTAGGAATGTGATGGGATTGGGGAGAGGATGGGATTGGGAATGGGATTGGGGAGAGGATGGGATTGGGATGGGATTGGGAATGGGGTGGGATTGGGAATGGGATGGGATTGGGGAGAGGATGGGATTGGGGAGAGGATGGGATTGGAGAGAGGATGGGATTGGGGAGGAGATGGGATTGGGAATGGGATGGGATTGGGAATGGGGTGGGATTAGGGAGAGGATGGGATTGGGAAGGGATTGGGGAGAGAATGGGATTGGGAATGGGGTGGAATTGGGAAGGGGATGGGATTGGGAAGGGGATGGGATTGGGGAGAGGATGGGATTGGGATGGGATTGGGGAGAGGATAGGATTGGGGAGAGGGTGGGATTGGGAATGGGATGGGATTGGGAAGGGGATGGGATTGGGAAGGGGATAGGGATGGGATGGGATGGGATTAGGAAGGGGATAGGGATGGGATGGGATTGGGGAGAGGATGGGATTGGGAATGGGATGGGGCTGGGAATGGGCTGGGATTGGGAATGGAATGGGATTGGAGAAGGGGTGGGATTGGGAATGGGAGGGGATTGGGGAGAGGATGGGATTGGGAAGGGGATGGGGATGGGATTGGTAATGGGAGGGGATTGGGAATGGGAGGGGATTGGGAATGGGAATGGGATGGGATTAGGAAGGGGATGGGATTGGGAATGGGATTGGTAATTGGATGGGATTGGGGAGAGGATGGGGATGGGATGGGATTGGGGAGAGGATGGGATTGGGAAGGGGATGGGGATGGGATGGGATTGGGAAAGGATGGGATTGGGATACGGTTGCAGAGAGGATGGGGATGGGATGGGATTGGGGAGAGGATGGGATTGGGGAGAAGATGGGATTGGGAATGGGATGGGATTGGAGACGGGGTGGGATTGGCGAAGGTGATGGGAATTTGGGTCAAAACCATCAAGATTTGAGGCAAAACCGTTGAGATTTGAACAAAAAAGATTGAGATTTGGGCAAAACGAGGAGATTTGGGCCAAAATCTTCAAAATTTGGGTCAAAATCATCAAAATTTGGGTCAAATGGTTGAGATTTGGGTCAAAAATTCGAGATTTGGGTCAAAAATTCAAGATTTGGGTCAAAAAATTCAAGATTTGGGGCAAACTGTTGAGATTTGGGAAAAACTGTTGAGATTTGGGTAAAAATCATCAAGATTTGAGGAAAATTGTTCAGATTTGGGTCAAAACCTTCAAGATTTGGGGCAAAAGGTTGAGATTTGGGTCAAAAACGTCGAGATTTGGGTCAAATGGTTGAGATTTGTGTCAAAGAGGTTGAAATTTGGGTCAAAAAGATCAAGATTTGGGGCAAATCGTTGAGATTTGGGCAAAATTGTTGAGCTTTGGGTCAAAATCATCAAGATTTGGGTCAAAATCTTCAAGATTTGACGAGAATTGTTGAGATTTGGGTGAAAACCCTCAAAATTTGGGGCAAAAGGTTGAGATTTGGGTCAAAAAAGTTGAGATTTGCGTCAAAAAAATCAAGATTTTGGGTCAAATGGTTGAGATTTGGGCAAAATTGATTGAGATTTGGGTCGAAATTGTAAAAATTTGAGTCAAAAACATTGAGATTTGGGTCAAAACCATCAAGATTTGGGTCAAAATCATCAAGATTAGAGGCAAAGTGTTCAGATTTGGGAGAAAACCCTCAAGGTTTGGGGCAAATGGTTGAGATTTGGGTCAAAAAATTCAAGATTTGGGGCAAACTGTTGAGATTTGGGCAAAATGGTTGAGATTTGGGTCAAAATCATCAAGATTTGGGTCAAATGATTGAGATTTGGGTGAAAACCCTCAAGATTTGGCTCAAATGGTTGAGATTTGGGTCAAAATCATCAAGATTTGGGTCAAAATCCTCAAGATTTGAGGAAAATTGTTCAGATTTGGGTGAAAACCCTTGAGATTTGGGGGAAAAGTTGAGATTTGGGTCAAAAAAGTTGAGATTTGGGTCAAAAAGGTTGAGATTTGGGTCAAAACCACCAAGATTTGGGTCAAATGGTTGAGATTTGGGTCAAAAAAGTCAAGATTTGGGGCAAACAGTTGAGATTTGGGCAAAACTGTTGAGATTTGGGTCAAAACCCTTGAGATTTGGGTCAAATGGTTGAGCTTTGGGCAAAACCAGTTGAGCTTTGGGTTAAAACCATCAAGATTTGGAGCTGTTGGTTGAGATTTGGGTCCAAACCATGGGAGATTTGGGCAGAACCGGTTGAGGTTTGGGTCAAACCCATCAAGAGTTGGGTCACTTGGTTGAGATTTGGCCAAAAGCTCTCGAGATTTGGGTCCAAAGCATCGAGATTTGGGACAATTGGTTGAGTTTTGGGTCAAAGCCACTGGACCACTGGCCCAGCACCACTACCAGGACCACCATAATAACTTTTGCGGCAGAAATAGGTGGCCGAGTCCTCCTCCTTCAGGTTGGTCATCTGCAGGGTGACCGTGCCCTGCCCGTTGGCCCTGGAGATGGTGAAGCGCCCCTTGACCGCCGGCGCGTACCAGGTGCTGCCACCATTGCTGTTGATCCCCGCCACCCACTGGAGGCCCTCATTGGGTGCCTGGCGCACCCAACCCATGGCGAAGCTGCCGAAGGTGAAGCCGGAGCCCTTGCAGACCAGGCCCAAGGAGCCTCCAGGTGGGACGAGGCCACCTCCGGTCTCCACCAAGGACACGGCCGCCCGGAGCCCTGCGGGAAGAGGAAAGACCCTTGAGGACCCCATTCCCACCATCGCCCAACAAAGAGGTCCCCAAGGACGTCCTCAAGAAGGGCCCCAAGAGGTTCCTCAAGGAGGTTCTCAAAGACGTCCTCAAGAGGTTCCTCAAGAGGTTCCTCAAGGGGGTCCTCAAGAGGTTCCCCAAGAGGTTCCCCAAGGGGGTCCCCAAGGCGGTCCCCAAGAGGTTCCCCAAGAGGTTCCCCCCCAAGGAGGTCCTCAAAGGTCTTGAGGTCCCGCCTGGAAGGGCCACCAGGAGGAGAAGAGAGAGGGAGGCCCAAATCTCGAGAGCTTTTGGCCAAATCTCAACTCTTTGCCCCAACTCTTGATGGTTTGGACCCAACTCTTGATCATTTCCCCCAAGTCTCAAATGGTTTTACCCAAATCTCAACATTTTCACCCAAATCTTGAAGGTTTCAACCCAAAACTCAACAGGTTTTACCGGAATCTCAACCCCTTCCCACAAACCTTGATGGGTTGGACCCAAATCTCAACCGCTTTTGCCCAAATCTCAACTGGCTTTGACTGAAACTCAACTTCTGCCCCAAAGCTTGGTGGTTTGGACCCAAATCTCAACCGATTGCCCCAAATCTCGATGGGTTTGACCCAAAACTCAAGAGCTTTTCCCCAAATCTCCATTGGTTTTGACCCAAATCCCAACCAACGGCCCCGAATCTTCTTGGGTTTGACCCAAATCTCAAATCAACACCATTTGGGGCAATTGGTTGGGATTTGGGCCAAAACCAATGGAGATTTGGGCCAAGATGGTGGAGATTTGGGTCAAAACCATCAAGAGTTGGGTCAAATGGTTGAGATTTGGGTCAAAAAAGTCGAGATTTGGGTCAAAAAAATCAAGATTGGGGTCAAACAGTTGAGATTTGGGCAAAATTGTTGAACTTTGGGTCAAAATCATCAAGATTTGGGTCAAAATCTTCAAGATTTGGTGCAAATAGTTGAGATATGGGTCAAAAAAGTCGAGATTTGGGTCAAAAATTCAAGATTTGGGTCAAAAAATTCAAGATTTGGTACGAATTGTTGAGATTTGGGCAAAATTGATTGAGATTTGGGTCAAAATCATCAAGATTTGGGGCAAATGGTTGAGATTTGGGTCAAAAAAGTTGAGATTTGCGTAAAAAAAATTCTGATTTTGGGTCAAATGGTTGAGATTTGGGTCGAAATTGTAAAAATTTGAGTCAAAAACATTGAGATTTGGGTCAAAACCATCAAGATTTGGGCCAAAATCATCAAGATTAGAGGCAAAGTGTTCAGATTTGGGAGAAAACCCTCAAGGTTTGGGGCAAATGGTTGAGATTTGGGCAAAATGGTTGAGATTTGGGTCAAAATCATCAAGATTTGGGTCAAATGGTTGAGATTTGGGTGAAAACCCTCAAGATTTGGGGCAAATGTTTGAGATTTGGGTCAAAAAAGTCGAGATTTGGGTCAAAAATTCAAGATTTGGGTCCAAAAAATCAAGATTTGGCTCAAATGGTTGAGATTTGGGTCAAAATCATCAAGATTTGGGTCAAAATCATCAAGATTTGAGGAAAATTGTTCAGATTTGGGTAAAAACCCTCAAGATCTGGGGCAAAAGGTTGAGATTTGGGTAAAAAAAAGTCGTGATTTGGGTCAAAAAGTTTAGATTTGGGTCAAAAGGACCAAGATTTGGGTAAAATTGTTGAGATTTGGGTCGAAATCATCAAGATTTGGGTCAAAATCTTCAAGATTTGAGAAAAATTGTTCAGATTTGGGTGAAAAAGCTTGAGATTTGGGGAAAAGGTTGAGATTTGGGTCAAAAACTTGAGATTTGGGTCAAAAAAGCCAAATTTGGGTCAAAAAATTCAAGATTTGGGGCAAACGGTTGAGATTTGGGCAAACTGTTGAGTTTTGGGTCAAAACCCTTGAGATTTGGGTCAAATGGTTGAGCTTTGGGCAAAACCAGTTGAGCTTTGGGTTAAAACCATCAAGATTTGGAGCTGTTGGTTGAGATTTGGGTCCAAACCATGGGAGATTTGGGCAAAACTGGTTGAGGTTTGGGTCAAACCCATCAAGAGTTGGGTCACTTGGTTGAGATTTGGCCAAAAGCTCTCGAGATTTGGGTGCAAAGCATCAAGATTTGGGATGATTGGTTGAGTTTTGGGTCAAAGCCACTGGACCACTGGCCCAGCACCACCATCAGCATGAGCACCACCAGAACCACCACCATATTCTTTGGCGCAGAAATAGGTGGCCGAGTCCTCCTCCTTCAGGTTGGTCATCTGCAGGGTGACCGTGCCCTGCCCGTTGGCCCTGGAGATGGTGAAGCGCCCCTTGACCGCCGGCGCGTAGTAGGTGCCACCACCATTGTTGGTGATCCCCGCCACCCACTGGAGGCCCTCATTGGGTGCCTGGCGCACCCAGTCCATGCCGAAGCTGCCGAAGGTGAAGCCGGAGCCCTTGCAGACCAGGCCCAAGGAGCCTCCAGGTGGGACGAGGCCACCTCCGGTCTCCACCAAGGACACGGCCGCCCGGAGCCCTGCGGGAAGAGGAAAGACCCTTGAGGACCCCATTCCCACCATCGCCCAACAAAGAGGTCCCCAAGGATGTCCTCAAGAAGGGCCCCAAGAGGTTCCTCAAGGAGGTTCTCAAAGACGTTCCCAAGAGGTTCCTCAAGAGGTTCCTCAAGAGGTTCCCCAAGAGGTTCCCCAAGAGGTCCTTTGTGGAGACCAGAGGTGGCCTCGTCCCACCTGGAGGCTCCTTGAGCCTGGTCTGCAAGGGCTCCGGCTTCACCTTCGGCAGCTTCGACATGGACTGGGTGCGCCAGGCACCCAATGAGGGCCTCCAGTGGGTGGCGGGGATCAACAGCAATGGTGGCAGCACCAGGTACGCGCCGGCGGTCAAGGGGCGCTTCACCATCTCCAGGGCCAAATCCCACCTGGTTTTGCCTCCAACTCAACCGATCGTCCCAAATCTCCGTGGTTTGCACCCAAATCTCGAGCTCTTTTGACCCAAATCTCAAGGGCTTTGGCCCAAAGCTCAAGGTTTTCAACCCAATCTGGAAGGTTTTCACCCAAATCTTGACAGTTTTGACCCAAATCTCGATGGTTTCAATCCAAATCTCAAGGGTTTTGCCCAAATCTCAAGGGTTTGCCCCAAATATTGATGGTTTGGACCCAACTCTTGATGATTTTAACCAAAATCTCAAAGGTTTTGCTCAAATCTCCAAAGGTTTTGACCCAAATCTCAACCATTTGACCCAAATCTCGACTTTTTTTACCCAAATCTCGACCATTTGCCCCAAATCTTGAGGGTTTTCACCCAAATCTCAACTGTTTGACCCAAATCTTGAATTTTTTGACCCAAATCTAAACCTTTTGACCCAAATCTCAACCTTTTGACCCAAATCTCAACCATTTGAGCCAGATCTTGAGGGTTTTCACCCAAATTTGAAGAATTTTCCTCAAACCTTGATGATTTTGACCCAAATCTCAACCATTTGCCCTAAATCTTGAATTTTTTGACCCAAATCTTGATGATTTTGACCCAAATCTCAACCATTTGACCCAAATCTTGAGGGTTTTCTCCCAAATCTGAACACTTTGCCTCTAATCTTGATGATTTTGACCCAAATCTTGATGATTTTGACCCAAATCTCAACTGTTTGACCCAAATCTCAACCATTTGCCCCAAATCTTGATGGTTTTGATCCAAATCTCTCAATGTTTTTGACTCAAATTTTTACAATTCCGACCCAAATCTCAATCAATTTTTCCCAAATCTAAACCGTTTGACCCAAATCTTTTTTTTGACCCAAATCTCAATCATTTGCACCAAATTTTGAATTTTTTATCCCAAATCTGAACAATTTTCCTCAAATCCTGAAGATTTTGACCCAAATCTTGATGATTTTGACCCAAATCTCGACTTTTTTGACAAAATCTCAACCATTTGCCCCAAATCTTGATGGTTTTCACCAAATCTTGATGATTTTTACCCAAATCTCAATGGTTTCGACCCAAACCTCAACTCTTTGCCCCAACTCTTGATGGTTTGGACCCAACTCTTGATCATTTCCCCCAAGTCTCAAATGGTTTTACCCAAATCTCAACATTTTCACCCAAATCTTGAAGGTTTCAACCCAAAACTCAACAGGTTTTACCGGAATCTCAACCCCTTCCCACAAATCTTCATGGGTTGGACCCAAATCTCAACCGCTTTTGCCCAAATCTCAACTCTTTGCCCCAACTCTTGATGGTTTGGACCCAACTCTTGATCATTTCCCCCAAGTCTCCAATGGTTTTACCCAAATCTCAACATTTTCACCCAAATCTTGAAGGTTTCAACCCAAAACTCAACAGGTTTTACCGGAATCTCAACCCCTTCCCACAAATCTTGATGGGTTGGACCCAAATCTCAACCGCTTTTGCCCAAATCTCAACTGGCTTTGACTGAAACTCAACTTCTGCCCCAAACCTTGGTGGTTTGGACCCAAATCTCAACCGATTGCCCCAAATCTCGATGGGTTTGACCCAAAACTCAAGAGCTTTTCCCCAAATCTCCATTGGTTTTGACCCAAATCCCAACCAACGGCCCCGAATCTTCTTGGGTTTGACCCAAATCTCAAATCAACACCATTTGGGGCAATTGGTTGGGATTTGGGCCAAAACCAATGGAGATTTGGGCCAAGATGGTGGAGATTTGGGTCAAAACCATCAAGATTTGGGTCAAAATCATCAAGATTTGGTGCAAATGGTTGAGATTTGGGTCAAAAAAGTCGACATTTGGGTCAAAAAAATCAAGATTGGGGTCAAACAGTTGAGATTTGGTGCAAATTGTTGAGATTTGGGTCAAAATCATCAAGATTTGGTGCAAATAGTTGAGATATGGGTAAAAAAAGTCGAGATTTGGGTCAAAAATTCAAGATTTGGGTCAAAAAAATCAAGATTTGGTACAAATTGTTGAGATTTGGGCAAAATTGATTGAGATTTGGGTCAAAATCATCAAGATTTGGGGCAAATGGTTGAGATTTGGGTCAAAAACTTGAGATTTGGGTCAAAAAAGCCAAATTTGTGTCAAAAAATTCAAGATTTGGGTCAAATGGTTGAGATTTGGGTCAAAGAGGTTGAAATTTGGGTCAAAAAGATCAATATTTCGGGCAAATCGTTGAGATTTGGGCAAAATTGTTGAGATTTGGGTCGAAATCATCAAGATTTGGGTGAAAATCTTCAAGATTTGAGGCAAATTGTTCAGATTTGGGTGAAAACCCTTGAGATTTGGGGGAAAAGGTTGAGATTTGGGGCAAAACCACCAAGATCTGGGTCAAATGGTTGAGATTTGGGTCAAAATCATCAAGATTTGGGTCAAAATCTTCAAAATTTGAGGCAAATTGTTCAGATTTGGGTGAAAACCCTCAAGATTTGGGTCACTTGGTAGAGATTTGGCCAAAAGCTCTCGAGATTTGGGTGCAAACCATCGAGATTTGGGACAATTGGTTGAGCTTTGGGTCAAAGCCACTGGACCACTGGCCCAGCACCACCACCAGCACCACCACCACCACCATAATAACTTTTGCGACAGAAATAGGTGGCCGAGTCCTCCTCCTTCAGGTTGGTCATCTGCAGGGTGACCGTGCCCTGCCCGTTGGCCCTGGAGATGGTGAAGCGCCCCTTGACCGCCGGCGCGTAGCCTTTCCATCCACCATTGCTGTTGATCCCCGCCACCCATTGGAGGCCCTCATTGGGTGCCTGGCGCACCCAACCCGGGCGGCCGTGTCCTTGGTGGAGACCGGAGGTGGCCTCGTCCCACCTGGAGGCTCCTTGGGCCTGGTCTGCAAGGGCTCCGGCTTCACCTTCGGCAGCTTCGCCATGGACTGGGTGCGCCAGGCACCCAATGAGGGCCTCCAGTGGGTGGCGGGGATCAACAATGGTGGCAGCACCTGGTACGCGCCAGCGGTCAAGGGGCGCTTCACCATCTCCAGGGCCAACGGGCAGGGCACGGTCACCCTGCAGATGACCAACCTGAAGGAGGAGGACTCGGCCACCTATTTCTGCGCCAAAGGTTATGGTGCTGGTGGTGCTGGTGGTGGTGCTGGGCCAGTGGTCCAGTGGCTTTGACCCAAAACTCAACCAATCATCCCAAATCTTGATGCTTTGCACCCAAATCTCGAGAGCTTTTGGCCAAATCTCTACCAAGTGACCCAACTCTTGATGGGTTTGACCCAAACCTCAACCGGTTCTGCCCAAATCTCCCATGGTTTGGACCCAAATCTCAACCAACAGCTCCAAATCTCGATGGTTTCGACCCAAACCTCAACCACTTTTGCCCAAATCTCAACTCTTTGCCCCAACTCTTGATGGTTTGGACCCAACTCTTGATCATTTCCCCCAAGTCTCCAATGGTTTTACCCAAATCTCAACATTTTCACCCAAATCTTGAAGGTTTCAACCCAAAACTCAACAGGTTTTACCGGAATCTCAACCCCTTCCCACAAATCTTGATGGGTTGGACCCAAATCTCAACCGGTTTTGCCCAAATCTCAACTGGCTTTGACTGAAACTCAACTTCTGCCCCAAAGCTTGGTGGTTTGGACCCAAATCTCAACCGATTGCCCCAAATCTCGATGGGTTTGACCCAAAACTCAAGAGCTTTTCCCCAAATCTCCATTGGTTTTGACCCAAATCCCAACCAACGGCCCCGAATCTTCTTGGGTTTGACCCAAATCTCAAATCAACACCATTTGGGGCAATTGGTTGGGATTTGGGCCAAAACCAATGGAGATTTGGGCAAAGCTGGTGGAGATTTGGGTCAAAACCATCAAGAGTTGGGTCAAATGGTTGAGATTTGGGTCAAAAAAGTCGAGATCTGGGTCAAAAATTCAAGATTTGGGTCAAAAAAATCAATATTTGGGGCAAATTGTTGAGATTTGGGCAAAATTGATTGAGATTTGGGTCAAAATCATCAAGATTTGGGGCAAATGGTTGAGATTTGGGTCAAAAACTTGAGATTTGGGTGAAAAAAGCCAAATTTGGGTCAAAAAATTCAAGATTTGGGGCAAACTGTTGAGATTTGGGAAAAACTGTTGAGATTTGGGTCAAAATCATCAAGATTTGAGGAAAATTGTTCAGATTTGGGTCA
This sequence comes from Dromococcyx pavoninus, assembly GCA_033558185.1. NCBI lineage: Eukaryota > Metazoa > Chordata > Aves > Cuculiformes > Neomorphidae > Dromococcyx > Dromococcyx pavoninus. The sequence continues at coordinate 23,033 of JAUMJL010001786.1, forward strand.
AAACCTTCAAGATTTGGGGCAAAAGGTTGAGATTTGGGTCAAAAACGTCGAGATTTGGGTCAAATGGTTGAGATTTGTGTCAAAGAGTTTGAAATTTGGGTCAAAAAGATCAAGATTTGGGGCAAATCGTTGAGATTTGGGCAAAATTGTTGAACTTTGGGTCAAAATCATCGAGATTTGGGTCAAAATCTTCAAGATTTGAGGAAAATTGTTCAGATTTGGGTGAAAAAGCTTGAGATTTGGGTCAAAAGGTTGAGATTTGGGTCAAAAAAGTCAAGATTTGGGGCAAACGGTTGAGATTTGGGCAAAACTGTTGAGATTTGGGTCAAAACCCTTGAGATTTGGGTCAAATGGTTGAGCTTTGGGCAAAACCAGTTGAGCTTTGGGTTAAAACCATCAAGATTTGGAGCTGTTGGTAGAGATTTGGGTCCAAACCATGGGAGATTTTGGCAGAACTGGTTGAGGTTTGGGTCAAACCCATCAAGAGTTGGGTCACTTGGTTGAGATTTGGCCAAAGCTCTCGAGATTTGGGCCTCCCTCGCTCTTCTCCTCCTGGTGGCCCTTCCAGGTGGGACCTCAAGACCTTTGAGGACCTCCTTGGGGGGGAACCTCTTGGGGAACCTCTTGGGGACCCCCTTGGAGACCCCCTTGGGGAACCTCTTGGGGAACCTCTTGAGGACCCCCTTGAGGAACCTCTTGAGGAACCTCTTGAGGACGTCTTTGAGAACCTCCTTGAGGACCCTCTTGGGGCCCTTCTTGAGGACGTCCTTGGGGACCTCTTTGTTGGGCGATGGTGGGAATGGGGTCCTCAAGGGTCTTTCCTCTTCCCGCAGGGCTCCGGGCGGCCGTGTCCTTGGTGGAGACCGGAGGTGGCCTCGTCCCACCTGGAGGCACCTTGAGCCTGGTCTGCAAGGGCTCCGGCTTCACCTTCGGAAGCTTCGACATGTTCTGGGTGCGCCAGGCACCCAATGAGGGCCTCCAGTGGGTGGCGGGGATCAACAGCAATGGTGGCAGCACCTGGTACGCGCCGGCGGTCAAGGGGCGCTTCACCATCTCCAGGGCCAACGGGCAGGGCACGGTCACCCTGCAGATGACCAACCTGAAGGAGGAGGACTCGGCCACCTATTTCTGCACCAAAGGTTATGGTGGTGGTGCTGGTGGTGCTGGTGGTGGTGCTGGGCCAGTGGTCCAGTGGCTTTGACCCAAAACTCAACCAATCATCCCAAATCTTGATGCTTTGCACCCAAATCTCGAGAGCTTTTGGCCAAATCTCAACCAAGTGACCCAACTCTTGATGGGTTTGACCCAAACCTCAACCAGTTTTGCCCAAATCTCCCATGGTTTGGACCCAAATCTCAACCAACAGCTCCAAATCTTGATGGTTTTAACCCAAAGCTCAACTGGTTTTGCCCAAAGCTCAACCATTTGACCCAAATCTCAAGGGTTTTGACCCAAATCTTGACTTTTTTGACCCAAATCTCAACCATTTGACCCAAATCTTGGTGGTTTTGACCCAAATCTCAACCTTTTCCCCCAAATCTCAAGGGTTTTCACCCAAATCTGAACAATTTGCCTCAAATCTTGAAGATTTTCACCCAAATCTTGATGATTTTGACCCAAATCTCAACAATTTTGCCCAAATCTCAACGATTTGACCCAAATCTTGATTATTTTGACCCAAATCTTGAATTTTTTGACCCAAATCTCGATTTTTTGACCCAAATCTCAACCATTTGACCCAAATCTTGATTTTTTTGACCCAAATCTTGAATTTTTTGACCCAAATCTCAACCATTTGACCCAAATCTTGATGATTTTGACCCAAATCTCAACCATTTTGCCCGAATCTCAACCGTTTGCCCCAAATCTTGAATTTTTTGACCCAAATCTCAACCTTTTGCCCCAAACCTTGAGGGTTTTCTCCCAAATCTGAACACTTTGCCTCTAATCTTGATGATTTTGACCCAAATCTTGATGGTTTTGACCCAAATCTCAATGTTTTTGACTCAAATTTTTACAATTTCGACCCAAATCTCAATCAATTTTGCCCAAATCTCAACCATTTGACCCAAAATCTTGATTTTTTTGACGCAAATCTCAACTTTTTTGACCCAAATCTCAACCTTTTGCCCCAAATCTTGATCTTTTTGACCCAAATTTCAACCTCTTTGACCCAAATCTCAACCATTTGACCCAAATCTCGACTTTTTTGACCCAAATCTCAACCTTTTGCCCCAAATCTTGAAGGTTTTGACCCAAATCTGAACAATTTTCCTCAAATCTTGATGATTTTTACCCAAATCTCAACAGTTTTTCCCAAATCTCAACAGTTTGTCCCAAATCTTGAATTTTTTGACCCAAATTTGGCTTTTTTGACCCAAATCTCAAGTTTTTGACCCAAATCTCAACCATTTGCCCCAAATCTTGATGATTTTGACCCAAATCTTGATGATTTTGACCCAAATCTCAACAATTTTGCCCAAATCTCAACCGTTTGCCCCAAATCTTGAGGGTTTTGACCCAAATCTCGACTTTTTTGACCCAAATCTCAACCATTTGACCCAACTCTTGATGGTTTTGACCCAAATCTCCACCATCTTGGCCCAAATCTCCATTGGTTTTGGCCCAAATCCCAACCAATTGCCCCAAATGGTGTTGATTTGAGATTTGGGTCAAACCCAAGAAGATTCGGGGCCGTTGGTTGGGATTTGGGTCAAAACCAATGGAGATTTGGGGAAAAGCTCTTGAGTTTTGGGTCAAACCCATCGAGATTTGGGGCAATCGGTTGAGATTTGGGTCCAAACCACCAAGCTTTGGGGCAGAAGTTGAGTTTCAGTCAAATCCAGTTGAGATTTGGGCAAAAGCGGTTGTGATTTGGGTCCAACCCATCAAGGTTTGTGGGAAGGGGTTGAGATTCCGGTAAAACCTGTTGAGTTTTGGGTTGAAACCTTCAAGATTTGGGTGAAAATGTTGAGATTTGGGTAAAACCATTTGAGACTTGGGGGAAATGATCAAGAGTTGGGTCCAAACCATCAAGAGTTGGGGCAAAGAGTTGAGATTTGGGCAAAAGTGCTTGAGGTTTGGGTCGAAACCATCGAGATTTGGAGCTGTTGGTTGAGATTTGGGTCCAAACCATGGGAGATTTGGGCAGAACCGGTTGACGTTTGGGTCAAACCCATCAAGATTTGGGTCACTTGGTTGAGATTTGGCCAAAAGGTCTCGAGATTTGGGCCTCCCTCGCTCTTCTCCTCCTGGTGGCCCTTCCAGGCGGGACCTCAAGACCTTTGAGGACGTCTTTGGGGGGGACCTCTTGGGGAACATCTTGGGGAACCTCTTGGGGACCCCCTTGGGGAACATCTTGAGGAACCTCTTGGGAACGTCTTTGAGAACCTCCTTGAGGAACCTCTTGGGGCCCTTCTTGAGGACGTCCTTGGGAACCTCTTTGTTGGGCGATGGTGGGAATGGGGTCCTCAAGGGTCTTTCCTCTTCCCGCAGGGCTCCGGGCGGCCGTGTCCTTGGTGGAGACCGGAGGTGGCCTCGTCCCACCTGGAGGCTCCTTGGGCCTGGTCTGCAAGGGCTCCGGCTTCACCTTCGGCAGCTTCGGCATGGACTGGGTGCGCCAGGCACCCAATGAGGGCCTCCAGTGGGTGGGGGGGATCACCAACAATGGTGGTGGCACCTTCTACGCGCCGGCGGTCAAGGGGCGCTTCACCATCTCCAGGGCCAACGGGCAGGGCACGGTCACCCTGCAGATGACCAACCTGAAGGAGGAGGACTCGGCCACCTATTTCTGCGCCAAAGAATATGGTGGTGGTTCTGGTGGTGCTCATGCTGATGGTGGTGCTGGGCCAGTGGTCCAGTGGCTTTGACCCAAAACTCAACCAATTGTCCCAAATCTTGATGCTTTGCACCCAAATCTCGAGAGCTTTTGCCCAAATCTCAACCAAGTGACCCAACTCTTGATGGGTTTGACCCAAACCTCAACCGGTTCTGCCCAAATCTCCCATGGTTTGGACCCAAATCTCAACCAACAGCTCCAAATCTTGATGGTTTTAACCCAAAGCTCAACTGGTTTTGCCCAAAGCTCAACCATTTGACCCAAATCTCAAGGGTTTTGACCCAAATCTCAACAGTTTTCCCAAATCTCAACCATTTGACCCAAATCTTGGTGGTTTTGACCCAAATCTCAACTGTTTGCCCCAAATCTTGACTTTTTTGACCCAAATCTCAACCTTTTTGACCCAAATCTCAACCTTTTTGACCCAAATCTCAACCTTTTCCCCCAAATCTCAAGGGTTTTCACCCAAATCTGAATTTTGATTTTGACCCAAATCTTGTTGATTTTGACCCAAATCTTGATGATTTTGACCCAAATCTCAACCATTTGACCCAAATCTTGATTTTTTGGACCCAAATCTTGAATTTTTGACCCAAATCTCAACCATTTGACCCAAATCTCGACTTTTTTGACCCAAATCTCAACCTTTTGCCCCAAATCTTGAAGGTTTTGACCCAAATCTGAACAATTTTCCTCAAATCTTGATGATTTTTACCCAAATCTCAACACTTTTTCCCAAATCTCAACGGTTTGCCCCAAATCTTGAATTTTTTGACCCAAATTTGGCTTTTTTCACCCAAATCTCAAATTTTTGACCCAAATCTCAACCATTTGCCCCAGATCTTGATGATTTTGACCCAAATCTCAATCAATTTTGCCCAAATCTCAACAATTCGTACCAAATCTTGATTTTTTTGACCCAAATCTTGAATTTTTGACCCAAATCTCAACCATTTGCACCAAATCTTGATGATTTTGACCCAAATCTTGATGATTTTGACCCAAATCTCAACAATTTTGCCCAAATCTCAACTCTTTGCCCCAAATCTTGAATTTTTTGACCCAAATCTCGACTTTTTTGACCCAAATCTCAACCATTTGACCCAACTCTTGATGGTTTTGACCCAAATCTCCACCAGCTTTGCTCAAATCTCCATTGGTTTTGGCCCAAATCCCAACCAATTGCCCCAAATGGTGTTGATTTGAGATTTGGGTCAAACCCAAGAAGATTCGGGGCCGTTGGTTGGGATTTGGGTCAAAACCAATGGAGATTTGGGGAAAAGCTCTTGAGTTTCGGGTGAAACCGTTCGAGATTTGGGGCAATCGGTTGAGATTTGGGTCCAAACCACCAAGGTTTGGGGCAGAAGTTGAGTTTCAGTCAAAGCCAGTTGAGATTTGGGCAAAAGCGGTTGAGATTTGGGTCCAACCCATCAAGATTTGTGGGAAGGGGTTGAGATTCCGGTAAAACCTGTTGAGTTTTGGGTTGAAACCTTCAAGATTTGGGTGAAAATGTTGAGATTTGGGTAAAACCATTGGAGACTTGGGGGAAATGATCAAGAGTTGGGTCCAAACCATCAAGAGTTGGGGCAAAGAGTTGAGATTTGGGCAAAAGGGGTTGAGTTTGGGTCGAAACCATCGAGATTTGGAGCTGTTGGTTGAGATTTGGGTCCAAACCATGGGAGATTTGGGCAGAACCGGTTGACGTTTGGGTCAAACCCATCAAGATTTGGGTCACTTGGTTGAGATTTGGCCAAAAGCTCTCGAGATTTGGGCCTCCCTCGCTCTTCTCCTCCTGGTGGCCCTTCCAGGCCGGACCTCAAGACCTTTGAGGAACTCTTTGGGGGGGACCTCTTGGGGAACGTCTTGGGGAACCTCTTGGGGAACCTTTTGGGGACCCCCTTGAGGAACCTCTTGGGGAACCTCTTGAGGACGTCTTTGAGAACCTCCTTGAGGACCCTCTTGGGGCCCTTCTTGAGGACGTCCTTGGGGACCTCTTTGTTGGGCGATGGTGGGAATGGGGTCCTCAAGGGTCTTTCCTCTTCCCGCAGGGCTCCGGGCGGCCGTGTCCTTGGTGGAGACCGGAGGTGGCCTCGTCCCACCTGGAGGCTCCTTGAGCCTGGTCTGCAAGGGCTCCGGCTTCACCTTCGGCAGCTTCGCCATGGGTTGGGTGCGCCAGGCACCCAATGAGGGCCTCCAGTGGGTGGCGGGGATCAGCAACAATGGTGGCAGCACCAGGTACGCGCCGGCGGTCAAGGGGCACTTCACCATCTCCAGGGCCAACGGGCAGGGCACGGTCACCCTGCAGATGACCAACCTGAAGGAGGAGGACTCGGCCACCTATTTCTGTCGCAAAAGTTATTATGGTGGTGCTGGTGGTGCTTGTGGTGGTCCTGGTGGTGCTGGGCCAGTGGTCCAGTGGCTTTGACCCAAAACTCAACCAATCATCCCAAATCTCGATGGTTTGGACCCAAATCTCGAGAGCTTTTGGCCAAATCTCAACCATTTGCCCCAACTCTTGATGGGTTTGACCCAAACCTCAACCGGTTTTGCCCAAATCTCCCATGGTTTGGACCCAAATCTCAACCAACAGCTCCAAATCTTGATGGTTTTGACCCAAATCTCAACAGTTTTGCCCAAATCTCAACCGTTTGCCCCAAATCTTGACTTTTTTGACCCAAATCACAACCATTTGACCCAAATCTTGGTGGTTTTGACCCAAATCTCAACCTTTTTGACCCAAATCTCAACTTTTTCGACCCAAATCTCAACCTTTTCCCCAAATCTCAAGCTTTTTCACCCAAATCTGAACAATTTTCCTCAAATCTTGATGATTTCGACCCAAATCTCAACAATTTTGCTCAAATCTAAATGATTTGACCCAAATCTTGAATTTTTTGACCCAAATCTCGACTTTTTTGACCCAAATCTCAACCATTTGCCCCAGATCTTGAGGGTTTTCATGCAAATCTGAACAGTTTTCCTCAAATCTTGATGATTTTGAACCAAATCTCAACAATTTGACCCAAATCTCGACTTTTTTGACCCAAATCTCAATCTTTTGCCCCAAATCTTGAAGGTTTTCACCCAAATCTGAACAGTTTGCCTCAAATCTTGATTATTTTTACCCAAATCTCAACAGTTTTTCCCAAATCTCAACAGTTTGTCCCAAATCTTGAATTTTTTGACCCAAATTTGGCTTTTTTGACCCAAATCTCAAGTTTTTGACCCAAATCTTGATGATTTTGACCCAAATCTCAACAATTTTGCCCAAATCTCAACCGTTTGCCCCAAATCTTGAGGGTTTTGACCCAAATCTCGACTTTTTTGACCCAAATCTCAACCATTTGACCCAACTCTTGATGGTTTTGACCCAAATCTCCACCAGCTTTGCCCAAATCTCCATTGGTTTTGGCCCAAATCCCATCCAATTGCCCCAAATGGTGTTGATTTGAGATTTGGGTCAAACCCAAGAAGATTCGGGGCCGTTGGTTGGGATTTGGGTCAAAACCAATGGAGATTTGGGGAAAAGCTCTTGAGTTTTGGGTCAAACCCATCAAGATTTGGGGCAATCGGTTGAGATTTGGGTCCAAACCACCAAGGTTTGGGGCAGAAGTTGAGTTTCAGTCAAAGCCAGTTGAGATTTGGGCAAAAGCGGTTGAGATTTGGGTCCAACCCATCAAGGTTTGTGGGAAGGGGTTGAGATTCCGGTAAAACCTGTTGAGTTTTGGGTTGAAACCTTCAAGATTTGGGTGAAAATGTTGAGATTTGGGTAAAACCATTGGAGACTTGGGGGAAATGATCAAGAGTTGGGTCCAAACCATCAAGAGTTGGGGCAAAGAAAGGACCACAAAGGACCTCTTGGGGAACCTCTTGAGGACCCCCTTGAGGAACCTCTTGAGGAACCTCTTGAGGATGTCTTTGAGAACCTCCTTGAGGACCCTCTTGGGGCCCTTCTTGAGGACGTCCTTGGGGACCTCTTTGTTGGGCGATGGTGGGAATGGGGTCCTCAAGGGTCTTTCCTCTTCCCGCAGGGCTCCGGGCGGCCGTGTCCTTGGTGGAGACCGGAGGTGGCCTCGTCCCACCTGGAGGCACCTTGAGCCTGGTCTGCAAGGGCTCCGGCTTCACCTTCGGAAGCTTCGACATGTTCTGGGTGCGCCAGGCACCCAATGAGGGCCTCCAGTGGGTGGCGGGGATCAACAGCAATGGTGGCAGCACCTGGTACGCGCCGGCGGTCAAGGGGCGCTTCACCATCTCCAGGGCCAACGGGCAGGGCACGGTCACCCTGCAGATGACCAACCTGAAGGAGGAGGACTCGGCCACCTATTTCTGCACCAAAGGTTATGGTGGTGGTGCTGGTGGTGCTGGTGGTGGTGCTGGGCCAGTGGTCCAGTGGCTTTGACCCAAAACTCAACCAATCATCCCAAATCTTGATGCTTTGCACCCAAATCTCGAGAGCTTTTGGCCAAATCTCAACCAAGTGACCCAACTCTTGATGGGTTTGACCCAAACCTCAACCAGTTTTGCCCAAATCTCCCATGGTTTGGACCCAAATCTCAACCAACAGCTCCAAATCTTGATGGTTTTAACCCAAAGCTCAACTGGTTTTGCCCAAAGCTCAACCATTTGACCCAAATCTCAAGGGTTTTGACCCAAATCTTGACTTTTTTGACCCAAATCTCAACCATTTGACCCAAATCTTGGTGGTTTTGACCCAAATCTCAACCTTTTTGAACCAAATCTCAACTTTTTTGACCCAAATCTCAACCTTTTCCCCCAAATCTCAAGGGTTTTCACCCAAATCTGAACAATTTGCCTCAAATCTTGAAGATTTTCACCCAAATCTTGATGATTTTGACCCAAATCTCAACAATTTTGCCCAAATCTCAACGATTTGACCCAAATCTTGATTTTTTTTGACCCAAATCTTGAATTTTTTGACCCAAATCTCGACGTTTTTGACCCAAATCTCAAACATTTGACCCAAATCTTGATTTTTTTGACCCAAATCTTGAATTTTTTGACCCAAATCTCAACCATTTGACCCAAATCTTGATGATTTTGACCCAAATCTCAACCATTTTGCCCAAATCTCAACCGTTTGCCCCAAATCTTGAATTTTTTGACCCAAATCTCAACCTTTTGCCCCAAACCTTGAGGGTTTTCTCCCAAATCTGAACACTTTGCCTCTAATCTTGATGATTTTGACCCAAATCTTGATGGTTTTGACCCAAATCTCAATGTTTTTGACTCAAATTTTTACAATTTCGACCCAAATCTCAATCAATTTTGCCCAAATCTCAACCATTTGACCCAAAATCTTGATTTTTTTTACGCAAATCTCAACTTTTTTGACCCAAATCTCAACCATTTGCCCCAAATTTTGAGGGTTTTCACCCAAATCTCAACAATTTTCGTCAAATCTTGAAGATTTTGACCCAAATCTTGATGATTTTGACCCAAATCTCAACAATTTTGCCCAAATCTCAACAATTTGCCCCAAATCTTGATCTTTTTGACTCAAATTTCAACCTCTTTGACCCAAATCTCAACCATTTGACCCAAATCTCGACTTTTTTGACCCAAATCTCAACCTTTTGCCCCAAATCTTGAAGGTTTTGACCCAAATCTGAACAATTTTCCTCAAATTCTTGATGATTTTGACCCAAATCTCAACAGTTTGCCCCAAATCTTGAATTTTTTGACCCAAATTTGGCTTTTTTGACCCAAATCTCAACTTTTTTGACCCAAATCTCAACCATTTGCCCCAAATCTTGATGATTTTGACCCAAATCTCAATCAATTTTGCCCAAATCTCAACAATTTGTACCAAATCTTGATTTTTTTGACCCAAATCTTGAATTTTTGACCCAAATCTCGACTTTTTTTACCCAAATCTCAACCATTTGACCCAAATCTTGATGATTTTGACCCAAATCTCGACGATTTTGACCCAAATTTTGACAATTTCGACCCAAATCTCACTCAATTTTGCCCAAATTTCAACCATTTCCCCCAAATCTCGGTGATTTGGACACAAATTTCCAACAAAATTTCATTATTAGCCCTAATACACTTAATTATTAGCCCTAATACTCTTAATTATTAGCCCTAATACACTCAATTACTAGCCCTAATGACCTAATAATTGCCCACAATTCAGGAGGGGGATAATTTTAATTATTAGCCCCAATAAACTTAATTTTCAGGCCTAATTAATGGGGCGATCGGTGATAAATATAATTATAAGCCCCAATAGACTTAATTATCGGTCCTAATAGACTGATTTATAAGCCCTATTTCACGCTGCGGGGGGATATATTTAATTATTAGCCCTAATAGACTTAAGTTATTAGCTCTAATTAAGCTGCTGTGGAATAAACACAATTATTAACCCTAATACACTTAATTATTAGCCCACTAGTATGAATTATTAGCATTTATTTGGAGTGACGGCAGATAAATTTAATTATAAGCCCTGACAGACTTAATTATTAGCCCTAATTTATGGGGATTGGGGGATAGATTTAATTATAGGCCCAAATAGACCTAATTATTAGCCCTAATAGACTTAATTTTTAGCCTTATTGAGGGACATAAGGGATAAATTTAATTATAGGCCCAAATAGACCTAATTATTAGCCCTAATAGACTTAATTTTTAGCCTTATTGAGGGACATAAGGGATAAATTTAATTATAGGCCCTAATGAACACAATTATTAGCCCTAATAGGCTCAATTAGTAGTCCTTATTTAGGGGTATGGGAGGGATAAATTTAATTGAAGGCCCCAGTAGACTTAATTATTAGCACTAATAGACTTAATTAGTAGTCCTTATTTAGGGGCATGGGGGATAAATTTAAATATAGGCCCTAATAGAGTTAATTATTAGCCTTAATTGGCCTAATTGTTAGCCTTACTGAGGGACACAGGGGATAAATGTAAATATAGGCCCTAATGAACTTAATTATTACCCATAATTTCAGTGGAATGGGAGATGCGTTTAATTATAGGCCCTAATCTATTGACTTATTAGCCCTAATAGACTTAATTATTAGCCCTAATAGGCCTAATTGTTAGCCTTACTGAGGGACACAAGGGATAAATGTAATTATAGGCCCTAATGAACTTAATTATTACCCCTAATTTAGGTGGAATGGGGGATGCGTTTAAATATAGGCCCTAATATATTGACTTATTAGCCCTAATAGACTTAATTATTAGCCCTAATAGGCCTAATTGTTAGCCTTATTGAGGGACATAAGGGATAAATTTAATTATGGGCACTAATAACCTTATTTATTACCCCTAATTTAGGTGGAATGCGGGGTGTGTTTAATTATAAGGCCTAATATATTGACTTATTAGCCCTAATAGACTTAATTATTAGCCCTAATAGGCGTAATTGTTAGCCTTACTGAGGGACACAAGGGATAAATGTAATTATAGGCCCTAATGAACTTAATTATTACCCATAATTTAGGTGGAATGGGGGATGCGTTTATTTATAGGCCTTAACATATTGAATTATTAGCCCCAATAGAGTTAATTATTAGGCCTAATAGGCTGATTTATTAACTCTAATTTAAGTGAGCTGGGGGTTAAGTCCAATTTGATGCTTAATTATTAGCCCTAATAGAGTTATTAGTAGATTTAATGGAGGGGGCTGCTGATTAAATCGCATTTGAAGCCCTAATAAGTTGATTATTAGTGCTAATAGAGGCGATTATTAGCTCTAATGAAGGGGAACTGGGGGAACCCCCCTGGAACCGCAGGTGCCGGAAGCAGCAGCTGGGCCGAAAAAGGCCCTTTTTGGGCAAAACCCAAATCCGGGGGGGGGGAGGGGTCAATGGCGCAGAGGGGCCTCTTCATTAACGGCGCTAATTACACTAATTACAGCAATTAATAGGCGACATTACAGTTATTAGAAGGGTCAATGGGGCAGAGGGGCAGGTCATTAACGGCGCTAATTACACTAATTACAGCAATTAATAGGAGTTATTAGCAGTTATTAATTGCTATTATTAGTTTTATTAGTGGCTCTTTAGGCTTTACTGGGTTTCTATGGGGAATGGGGGCTGATGGACGCTACGGCTACACCAGCATTATTATTATTATTATTATTATTATTATTATTATTATTATTATTATTATTATTATTATTATTATTATTATTATTATTATTATTATTATCATCATCATCATCATTATTATATTACTATTATTAGTACTATTATTATTTTATTACCATCATTATCATTATAATTATTGTTCTACTTTATTGTTATTATTACTAACATTATTACTAACATTATTATTACTAACGTTATTAATACTAAATTATTCTCGTTATTACCATTATTTGGGGAAATATTGTTATTAATATTGTCATTATATGGTTATAATTACTAATATTGTTATTATATTGTTATAATCACTAATATTAGTATTATATTGTTATTATTACTACTCCTATTATTACTATTATTCTCGTTATTACCATTATTTGGGGAAATATTGTCATTAATATTGTCATTATATTGTTATAATTACTAATATTGTTATTATATTGTTATAATCACTAATATTAGTATTATATTGTTATTATTACTATTACTATTATTACTATTATTCTCGTTATTACCATTATTTGGGGAAATATTGTCATTAATACTGTTATTATATGGTTATAATTACTAATATTGTTATTATATTGTTATAATCACTAATATTAGTATTATATTGTTATTATTACTACTCCTATTATTACTATTATTCTCGTTATTACCATTATTTGGGGAAATATTGTCATTAATATTGTCATTATATGGTTATAATTACTAATATTGTTATTATATTGTTATAATCACTAATATTAGTATTATATTGTTATTATTACTACTACTATTATTACTATTATTCTCGTTATTACCATTATTTGGGGAAATATTGTCATTAATACTGTTATTATATGGTTATAATTACTAATATTGTTATTATATTGTTATAATCACTAATATTAGTATTATATTGTTATTATTACTACTACTATTATTACTATTATTCTCGTCATCACCATTATTATGGTTATTATCATTAATGCTGTCATTATTGTTATTGTTATTACTACTGTTACTGTTATCATTATTGTTATTATAATTATTACCATTATTTCTATTATTACATCATTATTTTATACCATTATTATCGTTATCACCACTATTATCATCATCATCATCGTAATCACCACTATTTTATTATTTATTATTCAATATTATTTATTATTATTAGCAGCACCATCCTCAATAACCATTATCACATTGTTATCTTCGTTATATTGTCTTCATTGTATGTATTAATTGTATTATTAATTTAATAATTGTTAATTTAATATCATTAATTCAATTATAATTAATTTATTATTAATTTAATATTAATAATTTAATTATAATCAATTTATTATTAATTCAATATTAATAATTTAATTATAATCAATTTATTATTAATTCAATATTAATAATTTAATTCTAATTAATTTATTATTATTAATTTAATAATCATATTATAGTATTTATTATCGACACTTCCTTAATTATGTTTATTATTTAAATTATAATTATATTTATTATTAATATTATCATTACATTTGCTGTTAGCATTACCATTATATTTATCATTATTAACATTATCTTTATTATATTTATTATTGCTTGTATTAAATTTATTAACATTATTAATATTATCATTACCATTATTATTGTTATCTTAATTATATTAGGATTATCTTTATATTAATTATTATTAATTATTTAATTATTAATATATTAATTATTATTAACACCATCTTCACTTATTATAATTATTAGCATTACCATTACATTATCAACATTACCTTAATTATATTTATTATTACCATTATTATATCCGTTATTAACATTTTCTTAATTATATTTGTTATCAACCTTTTCATTATATTTATATCGTTATCTTAATTCCATTTATTATTATTAATCTCCACTATATTTATTATTATTAAGATTATCACTATATTATTACTATTAATATTACCTTCATTATATTTATTATATTTATTAATCTATTAATTCATTATATAACTGCTATATTATATTATCCCCATTATCTATTATGTTCTAATTATTACTATTAATAAATATTGTTTTAACCCATCTCCATCAATGTTTTCATTACTTTCATTAATTTAATTCATATTATTAATTCTGCATTATTATTAATGCATTATATTCTTGTATTAATGCATTATATTATTATCAATTCATTATATTAATATTAATATTGATATTGATATTGATATTAATATTAATATCAATATCAATATCAATACTAATATTAATATTAATATCAATATCAATAGTAATATTAATATTAATACTAATATTAATATTAATATTAATATCAATATTAATATTAATATTAATATCAATATTAATATTAATACAATGCATTAATTGCATTATTTCCAATTGCTCTTATGTTTCACCATTGGCTACTTAATATTTGCAGGGAAACGCTCTTTTATTGATTTTATTATCATCACCTTTATTAATTAATTGTCATCGCTGAACTGCTTTATGGTATTTATTATTTATTATAT
>JAUMJL010001786.1:42500-53512 GCA_033558185.1 Dromococcyx pavoninus
GATTAATTAAAGCGATTAATTAATGGCAATTAAGCCCCACTCGCGATTAATTAATGACAATTAAGCCCCGTCCGCCCGGAGGGCGAGAAATTTCACCCGCCCGCGCGGTTTTTCCGGCGCCGCCTTCACCCGCAACCACGTGACTTTCCGCCAGCTGAGAACCAAAAGGTTGTTTGTCGTCGCCGCCCGCACCGATTTTGGCCCATTTTGGGTCTCCCAGCCCCAAAATCGCCTTTTTTCACCCCAAAATAACGTCGGGAAAGGCAAAAAGGGGGGTTTTGAGGTGGGAGCGGGGTCGGTTTTCCCTTTCCCAACGCCAAAATCCCCTCTTTTCACCCCAAACCCACGGCGGGAAGGGGTGGGGTGGGGTGGGGGGTTAAGGCCGCGTTTTCCACCTCCCAGCCCCAAAATCGCCCTTTTTCACCCCAAAGCCGTGGCCCCTCCCTCCCCGTGACGTCACGTCCGGTTTCCCCTCCTTTTCCTGTTGGAATTGCGAGGGGGGGTGTTGGGAATTCCCCCCCCCCCCCCCCCCCCCCCCCAAGGCCATGGATGAGGCGGGAGGTGGGTGGGGGGGGGGGGGGGCACGGACAGACAGAGGGACGAGGCCTTGTCCGTCTGTCCGTCCGTCCCAGGCCTTTGGGCACCCAAAGACCCCCCCCCTAACCCCACCCCACCCCCCCTTTGTCCGTCTGTCTGTCCCGACCCCCCCCCCCTTTGTCCGTCTGTCCCCCCCCCCCCCCCCCTTTGTCCGTCTGTCCGACCCCCGTTTGAATCCATTGCCCTCCTCTGTCCGTCTGTCTGTCTGTCCTCCCCCCCCCCCCCCATCGTTTAAGGCCTGGGGGGGGGAATTGGGGGAGGGGGAGGGAGGGGTTTGGGGGGAAAAAGGGGGGGGAGGGGAGGGGGAAATGGGGTTTGGGGAGAAAAAAGGGGATTTTGGGAAAAAAGGGAATTTTGGGGTGAAAAGGGGGGATTTTGGGAAAAAAAGGGGGGTGGGGGAAGGGAAAAATGTGGATTTGGGGGGGAAATGGGTTTTGGGGAGAAAAAGGGGGATTTTGGGAAAAAAGGGGAATTTTGGGGTGAAAAAGGGGGATTTTGTGAAAAAAGGGGAATTTTGGGGTGAAAAGGGGGGATTTTGGGAAAAAAGGGGGGTTTTGGGGTGAAAAAGGGGGATTTTGGGGAGGGGAAATGGGTTTTGGGGTGAAAAAAGGGGATTTTGGGAAAAAGGGGGAGTTTTGGGGTGAAAAAGGGGGATTTGGGGGGAAAAAAGGGGGTTTTGGGGAGGGGAAATGGGTTTTGGGGTGAAAAGGGGGGATTTTGGGAAAAAGGGGGGGTTGGGGAAGGGGAAAAAGGGGGATTTTGGGGGGGAAATGGTTTTGAGGGGAAAAGGGGGGATTTTGGGAAAAAGGGGAATTCTGGGGTGAAAAGGGGGGATTTTGGGGAGGGGAAAAGGGGAAATGGGTTTTGGGGTGAAAAAAGGGGATTTTGGGAAAAAGGGGAATTTTGGGGTGAAAAAGGGGGATTTTGGGAAAAAAAAGGGGGGGTGGGGAAGGGAAAAATGTGGATTGGGGGGGAAATGGGTTTTGGGGTTAAAAAGGAGGATTTGGGGAAAAAATGGGAATTTTGGGGTGAAAAAGGGGGATTTTGGGGGGGAAATGGGTTTTGGGGTTAAAAAGGAGGATTTTGGGAAAAAAGGGGAATTTTGGGGTGAAAAGGGGGGATTTTGGGAAAAAAAAGGGGGGTGGGGGAAGGGAAAAATGTGGATTTGGGGGGGGAAATGGGTTTTGGGGAGAAAAAGGGGGATTTTGGGAAAAAGGGGAATTTTGGGGTGAAAAGGGGGGATTTTGGGGGGGGAAATGGGTTTTGGGGTTAAAAAGGGGGATTTTGGGAAAAAATGGGAATTTTGGGAGAAAAAAGGGGGATTTTGGGAGGGGAAATGGGTTTGGGGCAAAAAAGGGGGGATTTTGGGAAAAAAGAGGAATTTTGGGGTGAAAAAGGGGGATTTTGGGGAGGGGAAATGGGTTTTGGGGTGAAAAAAAGGGATTTTGGGAAAAAAGGGAATTTTGGGGTGAAAAGGGGGGATTTTGGGAAAAAAGGGGAATTTTGGGGTGAAAAAGGGGGATTTTGGGGAGGGGAAATGGGTTTTGGGGTGAAAAGGGGGGATTTTGGGAAAAAGGGGGGGTTGGGGAAGGGGAAAAATGTGGATTTTGGGGGGAAATGGTTTTGGGGTGAAAAAGGGGGATTTTGGGGAGGGGGGAAATGGGTCAAAAGCCTCATTTTGGGGGTCAAACCCCTTATTTGGGGCCAAAAACCTGATTTTGGGGGTCACAAACCCTGATTTTTTGTGCAGAAAAGCACATTTTGGGGTGAAAAAATCATATATTTGGGTCAAAACCCTTATTTTTGGGTCAAAAAATCAGATTTTGGGGTCAAAAATGCACATTTTGGGGTCCAAAACTTGATTTTTGGGGCACAAACCCTGATTTTTGGGCCAAACGCCATATTTTGGGGGTTAAACCCATTCCTTTTGGCCCCAAACCCTGATTTTTTGGGTGGCAAAACCTCATTTTGGGGTCTAAAACTTGATTTTTGGGTCTAAAACTTGATTTTTGGGTCTAAAATCTGATTCTTTGGGGTCTAAAACTTGATTTTGGGGTCTAAAACTTGATTTTTGGGTCTAAAATCTGATTGTTTGGGGTCTAAAACTTGATTTTGGGGTCTGAAATTTGATTTTTGGGTCTAAAATCTGATTGTTTGGGGTCTAAAACTTGATTTTTGGGTCTGAAACTTGATTTTTGGGGTCTAAAATCTGATTGATTGGGGTCTAAAACTTGATTTTTGGGTCTAAAACTTGATTTTTGGGGTCTAAAATCTCATTCTTTGGGGTCTAAAACTTGATTTTTGGGTCTAAAACTTGATTTTTGGGGTCTAAAATCTGATTCTTTGGGGTCTAAAACTTGATTTTGGGGTCTGAAATATGATTTTTGGGTCTAAAATCTGATTCTTTGGGGTCGCAAAGATGATTTTTGGGTCTGAAATTTGATTTTTGGGTCTAAAATCTGATTCTTTGGGGTCTAAAACTTGATTTTTGGGTCTAAAACTTGATTTTTGGGGTCTAAAATCTGATTCTTTGGGGTCTAAAACTTGATTTTTGGGTCTAAAACTTGATTTTTGGGTCTAAAATCTGATTCTTTGGGGTCTAAAAGTTGATTTTTGGGTCTAAAACTTGATTTTTGGGTCTAAAATCTGATTCTTTGGGGTCTAAAACTTGATTTTTGGGTCTAAAACTTGATTTTTGGGTCTAAAATCTGATTCTTTGGGGTCTAAAAGTTGATTTTTGGGTCTAAAACTTGATTTTTGGGTCTAAAATCTGATTCTTTGGGGTCTAAAACTTGATTTTTGGGTCTAAAACTTGATTTTTGGGTCTAAAATCTGATTCTTTGGGGTCTAAAACTTGATTTTTGGGTCTAAAACTTGATTTTTGGGTCTAAAATCTGATTCTTTGGGGTCTAAAAGTTGATTTTTGGGTCTGAAACTTGATTTTTGTGTCTAAAATCTGATTGTTTGGGGTCGAAAACTTGATTTTGGGGTCTGAAATTTGATTTTTGGGTCTAAAATCTGATTCTTTGGGGTCACAAAGTCGATTTTTGGGTCCCAAAGTTGATTTTTGGGTCCCAAAGTCAATTTTTTTGGTCCCAACCTCGAGTTTTTGGGTCCCAATCTCGTTTTTTGGGTCAAAAGGGCCCTTTTTGGGGGTCCTGAATATGATTTTGGGGCGAAAAAGGAGATTTTCAGGTCACAACCCTGATTTCTGAGTTAAAAACTTGATTTTTGGTGCAGAAACCCAACTTTTTGGGGTGAAAAATCAGATTTTTGGGTCAAACCCTTACTTTTAGGTCAAAAAATCAGATTTTGGGGTCAAAAATGCACATTTTGGGATCCAAAACTTGATTTTTGGGGCACAAACCCCAATTTTTGGGCCAAACCCCATATTTTGGGGGTTAAACCCATTCCTTTTGGCCCCAAACCCTGATTTTTTGGGTGGCAAAACCTCATTTTGGGGTCTAAAACTTGATTTTTGGGTCTAAAACTTGATTTTTGGGTCTAAAATCTGATTCTTTGGGGTCTAAAACTTGATTTTTGGGTCTAAAACTTGATTTTTGGGTCTAAAATCTGATTCTTTGGGGTCTAAAACTTGATTTTTGGGTCTAAAACTTGATTTTTGGGTCTAAAATCTGATTCTTTGGGGTCTAAAACTTGATTTTTGGGTCTAAAATCTGATTCTTTGGGGTCTAAAAGTTGATTTTTGGGTCTAAAACTTGATTTTTGGGTCTAAAACTTGATTTTTGGGGTCTAAAACTTGATTTTTGGGTCTAAAACTTGATTTTTGGGTCTAAAATCTGATTCTTTGGGGTCTAAAACTTGATTTTTGGGTCTGAAACTTGATTTTTGGGTCTAAAATCTGATTCTTTGGGGTCACAAAGTCGATTTTTGGGTCCCAAAGTCGATTTTTGGGTCCCAACCTCGAGTTTTTGGGTCCCAATCTCGTTTTTTGGGTCAAAAGGGCCCTTTTTGGGGGTCCTGAATATGATTTTGGGGCGAAAAAGGAGATTTTCAGGTCACAACCCTGATTTCTGAGTTAAAAACTTGATTTTTGGTGCAGAAACCCAACTTTTTGGGGTGAAAAATCAGATTTTTGGGCCAAACCCTTACTTTTAGGTCAAAAATCAGATTTTGGGGTCAAAAATGCACATTTTGGGGTCCAAAACTTGATTTTTGGGGCACAAACCCCGATTTTTGGGCCAAACCCCTTATTTTGGGGGTTAAACCCATTCCTTTTGGCCCCAAACCCTGATTTTTTGGGTGGCAAAACCTCATTTTGGGGTCTAAAACTTGATTTTTGGGTCTGAAACTTGATTTTGGGGTCTAAAACTTGATTTTTGGGTCTAAAATCTGATTCTTTGGGGTCTAAAACTTGATTTTTGGGTCTGAAACTTGATTTTTGGGTCTAAAATCTGATTCTTTGGGGTCTAAAACTTGATTTTTGGGTCTAAAACTTGATTTTTGGGTCTAAAATCTGATTGTTTGGGGTCTAAAACTTGATTTTTGGGTCTAAAACTTGATTTTTGGGTCTAAAACTTGATTTTGGGGTCTAAAATCTGATTCTTTG
Source organism: Dromococcyx pavoninus (assembly GCA_033558185.1). NCBI lineage: Eukaryota > Metazoa > Chordata > Aves > Cuculiformes > Neomorphidae > Dromococcyx > Dromococcyx pavoninus. Next base: position 47,668 of record JAUMJL010001786.1, read on the forward strand.
GGGTCTAAAACTTGATTTTTGGGTCTGAAACTTGATTTTTGGGTCTAAAATCTGATTCTTTGGGGTCTAAAACTTGATTTTTGGGTCTAAAACTTGATTTTTGGGTCTAAAATCTGATTGTTTGGGGTCGAAAACTTGATTTTGGGGTCTGAAACTTGATTTTTGGGTCTAAAATCTGATTCTTTGGGGTCTAAAACTTGATTTTGGGGTCTGAAACTTGATTTTTGGGTCTAAAATCTGATTCTTTGGGGTCTAAAACTTGATTTTTGGGTCTAAAACTTGATTTTTGGGTCTAAAATCTGATTCTTTGGGGTCTAAAAGTTGATTTTTGGGTCTAAAACTTGATTTTTGGGTCCCAAAGTCAATTTTTTTGGTCCCAACCTCGAGTTTTTGGGTCCCAATCTCGTTTTTTGGGTCAAAAGGGCCCTTTTTCGGGGTCGTGAATTTAATTTTTGGGGTGGAAAAGGGGATTTTCGGGTCGCAAACCCTGATTTCTGGGTCCTCTCTCCCCTCAGGCCCCCCCGGCGCCGCTTCGCCCTCCCTCCGCGAGGTTCCTGTGTCCTCCACCACCTCCGCCACCACCACCTTCTCGTTGTCTTCTCCTCCACCGGGGATGGAAGGAGGCCCAGATCCGCCCCCCGAGGTCCCCCCGGGGACCTCCCTCAACCTCCCGTTGCTCCTGGAGGAGCTCCGGCTCCTCCAGCAGCGCCAGCTCCACCAGATGAGGCTGACGGAGGAGCTCTGCCGCCAGGTCCTCCTCTTGGGGACCTTGGAGGACCCCACCGGGACCTCCTTCTCCGTCTTCCGCGGCGCCAAACCCAACCTCTTCCACCTCGTCCAACCACGAGGGTTCAGAACCCAACCTTGGTCCATCTTGGCGTTGACTGGAGCGTCTTCTTCGGGTCTTCTGCACCTCAAGAACCTTGGTGGTGGTGGTGGTGGTGGTGGTGGGGCCGTGGGGAAGAGCTTCGGGGGCGAGAGCGCCCACCAGGTCCACCTGAGGTGTCACCCCGGGGAGAGGCCCTACGGGTGCGACGGCCGCGGCAACCGGGTCACCACGAGGGGTGACCTGAAGGTCCCCTCCCACCGGCACCGCCAGAAGCTCCTCTGTGGCCAGGGGAACCCCTACGCCGGCCCTCGGCGCCTCGCCGGGGCCACCCAGGACCTCGCCAGGGCCACCCAGGACCTCGCCGGGGCCACCCAGGACCTCGCCGGGGCCACCCAGGACCTCGCCGGGGCCACCCAACAGCTCGTGGTGGGCAACCAAGTCAACGTGGCCACCCAGAGCATCACCAGGACCACCCAGGGCCTCACCAGGACCACCCAGAGCATCACTGGGGCCACTCAGAACGTCACTGGGGCCAACCAGGCCAACGTGGCCACCCACCAGGTCAAGAGGGCCACCCAAGAGGTCAACACGGCCATCAAGAGCCTCACCGGGACCACCCAGAGCACCACCAGAACCACCAAGAACGTCACTGGGGCCACCCAGAACCTCACCAGGACCACCCAGAACCTCGTTAGAACCAACCAAGTCAACGTGGCCACCCACCAGGTCAACGTGGCCACCCACCAGGTCAACAGAGGTCCTCAAAACCCAACTGGGACCACCCAACAGGTCAACGTGGCCACCCAGAACCTCACTGGAAGCACCCAGGACATCACCAGGACGACCCAGAACGTCACTGGGGCCAACCAAGTCAACGTGGCCACCCACCAGGTCAAGAGGGCCACCCAAGAGGTCAACGTGGCCACCCAAGAGGTCAATGTGGCCACTCAGAACCTCACCAGGACCACCCAGGACACCACCAGGACCACCCAGAGCACCACCAGGACCACCCAGAGCACCACCAGGACCACCCAGAACGTCACTGGGGCCAACCAAGTCAACGTGGCCACCCACCAGGTCAACGTGGCCACCCACCAGGTCAAGAGGGCCACCCAAGAGGTCAACGTGGCCACCCAGAGCCTCACCAGGAGCACCCAGAGCACCACCAGGACCACCCAGAATGTCACTGGGGCCACCCAGAACCTCACCAGGACCACCCAGAGCACCACCAGGACCACCCAGAACGTCACTGGGGCCAACCAGGTCAACGTGGCCACTCAGCAGGTCAACAGAGGTCCTCAAAACCCAACTGGGACCACCCAAGAGGTCAACGTGGCCACCCAAGAGGTCAACGTGGCCACTCAGAACCTCACCGGGACCACCCAGGACATCACCAGGACCACCCAGAGCATCACCAGGACCACCCAGAACCCCACTGGGACCACCCAACATCTCATGATGGGCAACCAAGTCAACATGGCCACCCACCAGGTCAACAGGGCCACCCAAGAGGTCAACGTGGCCACTCAGCAGGTCAACAGAGGTCCTCAAAACCCAACTGGGACCGCCCAACAGGTCAACGTGGCCACCCAGAACCTCAGCAGGAGCACCCAGGGCCTCCCCAGGACCACCCAGGACATCACCAGGACCACCCAGAACCCCACTGGGACCACCCAACATCTCATGATGGGCAACCAAGTCAACGTGGCCACCCAAGAGGTCAACGTGGCCACCCAAGAGGTCAACGTGGCCACTCAGAACCTCACCGGGAGCACCCAGAACATCACCAGGATCACCCAAGACCCCACTGGGACCACCCAACATCTCATGGTGGGCAACCAAGTCAACGTGGTCACCCACCAGGTCAACGTGGCCGCCCAACCCCTCCTGGTGGCCGCCCCCCACCTGATGGCCTTCCGGAAGCTTCTCCTGCTGAAGGCCCCCCAGGGAAGACCCGAAGGTGGGGATGAAGACGCCCCTCCCGGGAGGTCCCCACCGTGGCTGCTCCTCACGGGCCGGTGGGAGGTCCCCGGGGTCCTTCTGGAGGTTCCACCACGACCGCCGCCGGCCAAAGTCCAACGCCTGGTGGTGGAGATGGACCCCCCAAGGCCTCCTTCACCTCCATCTCCGGCCTCTCCGGCTCCGCCGCGGCTTTGGGGTTGTCCACGTCCTCTGAGGTCCCACCAAGGCCACCGAGGTGGGAGCTCAGGAGGTCCCGAGAGGTCGTGGAGGTGCGAAAGGCGCGGCCGTCGCTTCTCCAACCGCGGGGGCTTCCGGGAGCATCTCGGGGGGCTTCGAGGTGGCCCCCAAAACGCTCGTCCCCTCCGCAAGAAGGAGTTCTCCGACGCCTTCCGCCTCCAGAGACTCGTCCGGCTCCGCCTGAGGGAGGAGGACCCCAAAAATGGGGAGGAGGACCTCAAAAATGGGGTGAAGGACCCCAAAAATGGGGAGGAGGACCTCAAAAATGGGTGGAACCCCCAAATCCAGGAGGTCCAAGAGGTGGGATGGGACCTCCAAGTGGAGGAGGACCCCAAAAATGGGGTGAAGGACATCAAAAATGGGGAGAAGGACCCCAAAAATGGGGAGGAGGACCTCAAAAATGGGGAGGAGGACCCCAAAAATGGGGGGAAGGACCCCAAAAATGGGTGGAACCCCCAAATCCAGGAGGTCCAGGAGGTGGGATGGGACCTCCAGGTGGAGGAGGACCCCAAAAATGGGGTGAAGGACCTCAAAAATGGGTGGAACCCCCAAATCCAGGAGGTCCAGGAGGTGGGATGGGACCTCCAAGTGGAGGAGGACCCCAAAAATGGGGTGAAGGACCTCAAAAATGGGGGGAAGGACCCCAAAAATGGGTGGAACCCCCAAATCCAGGAGGTCCAAGAGGTGGGATGGGACCTCCAGGTGGAGGAGGACCCCAAAAATAGGGTGAAGGACCTCAAAAATGGGGAGATGGACCCCAAAACCATGAGGAACCCCCAAATCCAGGAGATCCAAGAGGTGGGATGGGACCTCCAGGTGGAGGAGGACCCCAAAAATGGGGAGGAGGACCTCAAAAATGGGGTGAAAGACCTCAAAAATGGGTGGAACCCCCAAATCCAGGAGGTCCAGGAGGTGGGATGGGACCTCCAGGTGGAGGAGGACCCCAAAAATAGGGTGAAGGACCTCAAAAATGGGGAGATGGACCCCAAAACCATGAGGAACCCCCAAATCCAGGAGGTCCAAGAGGTGGGATGGGACCTCCAAGTGGAGGAGGACCCCAAAAATAGGGTGAAGGACCTCAAAAATGGGGAGAAGGACCTCAAAAATGGGGTGAAGGACCTCAAAAATGGGGTGAAGGACCCCAAAAATGGGGAGGAGGACCTCAAAAATGGGGTGAAGGACCTCAAAAATGGGTGGAACCCCCAAATCCAGGAGGTCCAGGAAGTGGGATGGGACCTCCAAGTGGAGGAGGACCCCAAAAATGGGGTGAAGGACCTCAAAAATGGGGAGGAGGACCCCAAAAATGGGGGGAAGGACCCCAAAAATGGGGGGAACCCCCAAATCCAGGAGGTCCAAGAGGTGGGATGGGACCTCCAGGTGGAGGAGGACCCCAAAAATGGGGAGATGGACCCCAAAACCATGAGGTGGGAGAGGGTGGAGAAGGTGGGGGTGAAGGTCCGAGGTGGCCCCGAGGGGCTCAAGGAGGGGACAGAGAGGGTTTTGGGGTCCCCCCTGAGCGAGGAGGTCCCCGAACCCCAATTTTGAACCCCCCAAAAGGAACCTCCTCGGGCTTCTGGGAGTTGGGGGTCTCCTTCTACCCCAAAATCATGAGGTGGGACCCCAAGATCTCAAGGGGGACCCCGAAATTATGAGGTGGGACCCCAAAAATATGAGGTTGGACCTCAAAATCTCAAGGGGGACCCCAAAAACTTGAGGTGGGACCTCAAGATCTCAAGGGGGACCCCAAAAACTTGAGGTGGGACCTCAAAATCTCAAAGGGGACCCCAAAAACTTGAGGTGGGACCCAAAATCATGAGGTGGGACCCCAAAAATATGAGGTTGGACCTCAAAATCTCAAGGGGGACCCCAAAAATATGAGGTTGGACCTCAAAATCCCAACGGGGACCCCAAAATTATGAGGTGGGACCTCAAAAATGACCAAGGGGACCCCGAAACCTCAAGGTGGGACCCCAAAAATATGAGGGGGGACCCTAAAACCTCAAAGGGGACCCCCAAATGACCCCCAAAACCACAGGGGGGACCCCAAAACCTCAAGGTGGGACCCCCAAACCACGAGGGGGGACCCCAAAATGACCAAGGGGACCCCGAAACCTCAAGGTGGGACCCCAAAAATATGAGGGGGGACCCCAAAAATGACCAAGGGGACCCCGAAACCTCAAGGTGGGACCCCAAAACCTTAAAGGGGACGCCAAAATGACCCCCAAAACCACAGGGGGGACCCTGAAACCATGAGGGGGGACCCCAAAATGACCAAGGGGACCCCGAAACCTCAAGGTGGGACCCCAAAACCATGAGGGGGGACCCTAAAACCTTAAAGGGGACCCCAAAATGACCCCCAAAACCATAGGGGGGGACCCCAAAACCTCAAGGTGGGACCCCAAAAATATGAGGGGGGACCCAAAACGACAAAGGGGACCCCGAAACCTCAAGGTGGGACCCCAAAACCTTAAAGGGGACGCCAAAATGACCCCCAAAACCACAGGGGGGACCCCGAAACCATGAGGGGGGACCCCAAAATGACCAAGGGGACCCCAAAACCACAAGGTGGGACCCCAAAACCTGAAGGGGGACGCCGAAACCTCAAGGGGGAAGCAGAGAACGAGTTTAATGAGCAGAGAGGGGAGGCCCGGGCACCCCCCCCCCCCCCCCACCTCGCACCCCCAAAACCCCCCTTTTTCACCCCAAAATCACCACCCCACCCCCACTCCCCCCCCCCCGAGAAGAAGCGGATTAAAGCCGGTTTTAACCCCTTTGTCGCTGTGTTTTCGGTCTGTGGGCGGGAGCTGGGGCGAGGGG
>JAUMJL010001787.1:0-91973 GCA_033558185.1 Dromococcyx pavoninus
GTGGGCGGGGTCTCAGGGGGGGCCCCGGGAGCCCCGTCACGAATTTCTTCTCCACGTACTTGGCCCGGATCCAATCCTCACGCTGCGCCCTGCGGGGGGTCGTCGGGGGTCCCAAGGGGGTCTCGAGGTCCTCTCGATGTGGGGTTGGGGGGGGTGGGGAATCTCGGGGTTCAGGGGCTTGGGGGGGGGGGGCGTCCCAAGGGGGTCTTGGGATCCTCTCGATGTACCCTGGGAGGGGTGGGAGGAGTCTTGGGGTTCAAGGGGGGGCTTGAGGGGGATCTTAAGGGGGTCTTGGGGTCCTCCCAATTCAAATTGGGGGGGCCTGGGGGGGCCCAAGGGTTTCTGGGGGTTTCCATGGGGGGGGGGGGCAGGGTTTGCGGGGAACTTGGTGGGCTGGGGGGGGGGGTCCCTGGGGGTCCTTGGGGAGAGGGGAATTTGGGGAGGGGTTCCTGGGGCCGCCAGGTTGGGGTTTTGGGGGGACTGTGATGGTCTGGAGGTGCTGGGGGGGTTGTTTGCAGCCCCCCCTCAGTTTTGGGGTGCGGGGGGGGGGGGGTTGTCTCACCTGGAGCAGCCGGGGGGGGGTCTCTTCACCCCCATCTCGTCCACGCGGGCCTCGTAGATGCGGTTCAGGGCGCTGTTCCCCAGCTCACACATCAACTGGGAAGGGGGTGGGGGGGCACCCCAAAAACTGTCACTGGGGGAGGGGGGGGGTGTCTGCATCCCCCAGCCCCTCCCCAGCACCCTCAAGTCCCCCTCAAACCCTGTTCCCCCACGGGACCCTCCCCCAGGACTGCCCAAACCAACAACCCCGCCCCCCCAGGGTGCAGTGATGGGACACCCCCCCCCCCCAGGTTCCTTCCCCCCCATCCCAGTGCTCCCAGTTACCTTCACCAGTTCGGGCTCCCAGGAGTCCAGCGTGAGTGAGCGCACCTTGGACAGGTGAACACCCAGGCTCCTGGGGGGGGCCCGGGGGGGGGGGGTCAGAGGGCACCAGGGGGGTTCAGAGGAAGTCTTGGGGGTCCTGGGGGGGGGTCTGAAGATCCTTGGAGGGGGCTCTGAAGTTCTTCAGGGGAAGTTGGGAGGGGTGGGAGTCCCTGAGGGGTTCTGAGGGTCCTTGGGGGGGGGGGGGGAGGGTTCTTGGGGGGGGGTCCCATGGGGGGGGGGGGGCGGGATTTCTAGGGGTGTTTAGGGGGCACCGGGGGGGGGAGGGTGTCCTCGGGAGAGGTCTTTGGGGGGCTCTGAAGGTGCAGTCTGGGTGGGGTTTCGGGGTCTCCCGTGGGTTTTGGGGTGTCCCCCCCCCCGGATCTCGGGGCGCCCCCCCCCCCCCCCCGTGGGTTTTGGGGTGCCCCGGTGGCTGCTGAATCCCTGGGGAGCTGAGGGGGGTGGTGGGTCTGAGGAACCTTGAGGTGCCTCTGGAACCTTGGGGTGGCTCTGGGTGGGGTCTCGGGGTCCCTATGGATTTTGGGGTACCCCCCCCCCCCTCGGATCTCGGGGTGCCCTCACCTGTGGATGCCCCGAGCACTCGATGCAGAGGGTGATGCCCAGGTTGATGCTGGCCCAGGTGGGGGAGGGGGGCGCCGCAGTCGCAGCAGCTCCCATTGCCCCTCCCCCCCCCCAGCACCGCCCGCCACCACCGAGGGTTCGGGGGGACCCCCCCTCTGGCACCCCAAAACCGCCCTGGGATGAGCGAGGGGCTGGGGGTGGAAGGCGAGAGCTTGAGGACTCCCCCAAAGAGGTCCCCAGGTTCCCTCGGGTCCCCTTAAGAGGGTTTTGGGGTCTCCAGTTCTCACCCCGAAGATTTTGGGGGTCCCCAGGAGGGCTTTGGGGGTCCTCAGATCCCCCAGGATTTTTTTGGGGGTACCCACCTGCCCCGGGGGTCTTTGGGGGGGGTCCCTGGGGGTTTTGGGGTACCCACCTGCCCCGGGGGTCTTGGGGGGGTCCCTAGGGGCTTTGGGGTACCCACCTGCCCCGGGGGTCTTTGGGGGGGTCCCTAGGGGCTTTGGGTACCCACCTGCCCCAGGGACGATTTGGGGGGTCCCTGGGGAGGGTTTTGGGGTACCCACCTGCCCGGGGGCAGTTTGGGGGTGCCCCTGGCTGAAGGCGCAGGCGATGCTGCTCTGCAGGGCGCGGAGCCACGAGCGCTGCTGCCCCGCGGAGTCGGCCTGGAGGACGAAGGATCTGGGGGGGCCGGGGGGGGGTCAGGGGGGGGTCGGGGGGGGTCGGGGGAATTGGGGGGGTCAAGGGTTAGGGGGAGGAAAAATGGGTCAGGGGGGGTCAGGGGGGAGCAGGGGGGTTATGGGGGGTCAAGGGAGGGGTCGAGGGAGTTGAGGAGGTGGGGGAATTGGGGGGGTCGGGGGGGTCGGAGGAGTTGGGAAGTTTTGGGGTCCCCCATGGGGGTTTTGGGGTCTCCCCTAGGTTTGTGGGGTCCCCTGGGGGGTCTTGAGGTTTCCCTGGGTTGACGGAAGATGTGGGCTCCCAGGGAGTCCAGGGGTGGATTTTGGAGTCCCCAACTTTGGGGTTGGGAAATTTTGGGGGTTCCCAGGGGGGGGAGAGGTTGGGAGTCCCCCCTCAGGTTTTGGGGTCCCCCCTCAGGTTTTGGGGTGTCCCCGTCCCCCCCCCCGGGGGAACTGACTTGGAGGGGGAGACGACCTCGAAGCAGAAGCGGCGCTCGAGGTCGGGGCAGGGTTTGACCGTGCAGAGGCGCAAATCCTCCACCACCACCGTGGGGGGGTCCTGGGGGGGGAACACCCCAAAACCTGAGACACCCAAACGTGACCACGCCCCCACCCCCCAAATCTGCCCCCTGAAACCTGAGCCCCCCCCCCAAAAACAGGTCCACAGGTTCAGCATCACAAGGTGTCCCCCCCCGAACTGCACCCCCAAAACTCGAACCCCCAAATCTGAACCCCAAAACTTGAACCCCCAAGCTGCACCCACAAATCCGACCCCCAAAACTGCACCCCAAAACCTGAAGCCCCCGAAACTGCACCCCCAAAATGCACCCTGAAACTGCACCCCCAAAACCTGCACCCAAAATCCTACCCCCGAGAAACAGCCCCCCCCAACCTTCCCCCCAACCCCAACCCCCCCAAGAAAGGGCCCCCCAAAAGCAGCCCCTCCAAAACCAGCCCCCCCCCCCAAGTTGAACCCCCTAAGTTACCCACCCTTCAAGCCACCCTTCCCTGGGTGGGGGGGAAGGGGGGGTCCCCCAAAATTCCCCCCGGGGCCCCCCCAGACTCCGCTCACCTGCGCCCGCTTCAGGTAGACGAGTTGGTTGCTCTGGATGGAGAACCAGCGCCTGGAAAAGGAGGGGTCAGGGGACCCTAAAACTCCCACAGGGAAAAGGGGAGGGGGCCGAAACATCCCCAGGGTAAAGGGGGGTCAGGGGGCACCCCAAAACCCCCTAAGAGAAAGGAGGGGACCCCAAAACTCCCACATGGAAAGGGGAGGGGGCTGAAACCTCCCCAGGGTAAATGGGGGTCAGAGGGCACCCCAAAACCACCCAGGGGAAAGGGGGGACCCCAAAACCCTCAGGGGAAAGAGGGGGGGTTTGGGGTTCGGGGGGGTTGGGGGGTACCGGCTCCAGGTGCGGAAGGCGTTGCTCGCCCTCTTGTACAGGTAACCCTCCATGGGGGGGGCGTCCGGCCCCGCCTCCCCCAAGGCCCCGCCCACCACCTCCTGCGATAGATCCTGGAGGGGGCGGGGCTGCCTGTCAGTCTGGCCACGCCCTCCATCTGCCCCACCCAGGCCACGCCCTCATAAGCCCCAAGGGGGCTGCCAGGCTGCTGAAGCCCCGCCCCCAAACCAAAGGGCCAATCAAAGCTGGCTCCGCCCACAAAACGTCATAGTAGACCTAGCTCCGCCTCAGGTGTCAATCAAATCCGGCCCCGCCCACAAGGTATGTCACAATCAGTTGGCCCCGCCCCACATTAAACCCCGCCCTCCCACCTTGCCCCACCCACTGTCTCGACCCCGCCCCCTAGATCTGTGGCCACGCCCCCTCGCGGCCGCTCCCCGTCCCCCCTTAACCCCTCGAACTCTGTCCTGCCTTAGCCCCGCCCACTCAGGCCGTGTCCCCGCCCCCCGTCCAGGCCCCGCCCACCTGCCGCAGCAGGGCCGCGTGTCGCTGCTCCAGGTCCCGCTGCCGCCGCGCCCCCTCCAGCACCAACTGGTCCAGCTGGGGGGCACCCCAAAACCATGGGAGCCCCCCCAAAAAATCCTGGGACATCCCCGCACCCCTGGGACCCCCCCAAAACCCTGCATGGCCCCTCAAATACCGGGGTGACCCCAAATCCCAGGGACCCCCCCGAAACCCCTCTGTGACCCCTCAAATACCGGGGTGACCCCAAATCCCAGGGACCCACCCAAACCCCTCTGTGACCCCTCAAATACCGGGGTGACCCCAAATCCCAGGGACCCACCCAAACCCCTCTGTGACCCCTCAAATACTGGGGTGACCCCAAATCCCTGGGACCCCCCCCAAACCCCTCTGTGACCCCTCAAATACCGGGGGGCTCCCAAAAAATCCTGGGACCCCCCCAAACCCCTGGGATCCTGGGTGGGGGTTTGGGTCCCCGGGTGGGAGTTGGGGTCCCCCCTGGCTCCCGGGTGGGGGTGTAGGTGGGGTGGGGGTGGGTGGAGCTTCCTAGGTGAGAGTGGGTGGGGGGTCCCCAGGTGGGGTTGGGGTCCCCCTGATCCCGGATTGGAGGTCCCCTGGGTGGGTTTGGGGATCCCTTGAGTGGGGGTTGGGATCCCCCCCCCGCCCCCGGTCCCTGGGTGGGGTTCGGGTCCTCCTGGTCCCCGATGCGGGGTGGTGGTGGTGGGGGGGGGTGTGGGTGGGGGTCCCACCTGTGCCCCCAGGTGCCCCCGATCCTGCTGGGTGCTGGTGGCCCCACGGTGGCCACAGCTGAAGAAGGTGCCCTGGGCTTCCAACAGGGCCAGTGCCTGGGGGGGGGGGGGGTGTCACCCTGTCACACCAACGCCCCCACCCAGGAACCCCCCCCCCCCCACAGACACACCCCCCCCCCCAACCTCCAGGAACACCCACTCCCACCCTCCCATGCCCCCCCAATCTCCAGGACACCCCCCCCCAACCCCCCCCAATACCCCCAGAGACCCCAGGACACACCTTGGACACCCTGGACCCCCCCAACCCCACCTGAGACCCCCCCCCCAAAAAAAAAAACAACCCCCAAATCCCCCAATAGCCCCCCAAACCCCTCAAGAACCCCCCCCATCAGGACACCCCAAATCCTCCCAGAGCCCCCCCAGACCTCTCGCAGCATCTCCACCCCCCAAGATTCCCCAAGGACACCCACAAAGACCCCCCTGAGCCCCCAATTCCTCCCAGAGCCCCCCCATCGCTCACAAACTGCAGGATCTCCGTCTTCTTCCTGTCCTGCAGGAGGTTCATCTGGGGGGGGGGGACAAGGGGGGAACCCCAAAGTTGGGGAGGCCACGCCCTTCAAGGCCACGCCCTCTCAAGCCCCACCCACCGAGCGTCACAAACACACCGTGCTCCCCCCTCCCCTGTAAGCCCCTCCCCTTCAGACCTTTATGTCCCACTCTTTAACTCCTCCCCCTTTAGACCCCTCCCCTTTTAACCCCCTTAAGCCCCTCCCCTTAAGCCCCTCCCCTTAAGCTCCCCTTAACCCTTTACGCTCCTCCCTTTTAACCCACAACACTTTAAGCCCCGCCTACTTTAAGCCCCGCCCACTTGCACCCCCATTTTGCCCCTTAAGCCCTTCCCTTCAAGCCCCTCCCCCTCGAACCCCCTCCCCATTCGACGCCTCCGAATTGGACCCCACCTCATTTGACCCCTCCCCCATTCCACCCCTCCCCCTACAGCCCCGCCCCCTCCCCAGGCCCTGTCCCCACCACCCTTCCCAAGCCTCGCCCCCTCCCAGGCCACGCCCCCTCGACAGGCCACGCCCCTCTCCAGGCCCTACCCACCTGCAGGACGTAGCGCAGTCCCTGGGTGCGGGCGGCCCCCCGGGCACCCCCCAGGGCGGTGGCGGCGTCGCGGGCCTCGTTGTGGCGGCGTCGCGGGACCTCGGCGTGGTGGTGCTGGGCCTGCGCCAGCGCCTCGGCCGCCCGTGAGCGCTCCCGCTGCAGCCCCCGCAGCCCCCGCGCACCCCTGGGGGACGTGAGACCCCACAGCCGGGAGGACCCCACCCCCGGGGACCCCAACCCCAGGGGACCCCGACCCAGGGGAACACACGCCCTAGAGACCCCACCCCTGGGGACCTCAGACCCCCAGGGGACCTCCTGGACCCCACACCCCGGGGACCCCAACCCCAGGGGAACCCACGCCCTAGAGACCCCGCCCCCAGGGACCTCAGACCCCAAGGGACCCCAGACCCAGGGACCCCAACCTCAGGGACCCCAGACCCCCAGGGACCTCAGACCCCAAGGGACCCCATGGACCCCAACCTCAGGGACCCCAGACCCCCAGGAACCCCAGACCCGTGGATCGCAGACCCAGGGATCTCAGACCCCAAGGGGACCCCAGACCCAGGGACCCCAGACACCCAGGGAACCTCCTGGACCCCCAACCCCAGGGGACCCCAACTCAGGGGACCCCAACACCCTAGAGACCCCACCCCCAGGGACCTCAGACCCCAAGGGACCCCAGACCCCAAGGGACCCCATGGAACCCCACCCCAGGGACCCCAACCTCAGGGACCCCAGATCCCCAAGGGAACCTCATGGACCCCAAACCCAAGGACCCCAGACTCCCAGACCAAGGGACCCAACCCAGAGAAACTCATGGATCCCCAACCCCAGGGATCCCAGACCCCCAAGGGAACCTCATGGACCCCAGACCCCATGGACCCCCCCCGTCCCCCCCACTCACTCTTTGAGCAGGGGGTGGAGGTGGCGCCTCAGGGCCACCTGGATGCTGTCCTGGAGCTCCTGGGGACATGAGGGGGGGGGGCATGGGGGTACATGGTGGGTGATGGGGGGGAGGACCCCAGAGAGGGGCTGAGGACCCTGGGGGAAGCCCTCATGGAGCCCCCTGGGGGCGTGGTCGGGGGGGCGTGGCCTATATGGGTGTGGTGTCACAGAAGGGGGCGTGGCCTCCCGACCTCGTGGCTGTCCATCATCTGCTCCAGGGAGTCACAGAGCTTCTCCAGCGCCTCCTGGGGTGGGGAGGGGGTGGTCAAAGGGGGGGGGGGGGCGAGACCCCTCTCCCACCCCCCACATCCTGCAGGGACTCCAAAACCCCCACTCCCTCCCCCCCTCCATCCTCCAGGGCCCCCCAAATATTCCCCAGTCTCCCCCTCCCCCCCCCAAACTGCCTCCCCCACCAGCTTTGGGGTGCTCCCCCTCAGCAGGGGGTCCCCCTATCCCCCCATCCCCCGGGTTTTGGGGTGCTTCCCCTCAGCAGGGGGTCCCCTATATCCCCCCATCCTCCGGGTTTTGGGGTGCTCCTCCTCAGCAGCGGGTCCCCCTATCCCCCCATCCCCCGGGTTTTGGGGTGCTCCTCCTCAGCAGCGGGTCCCCCTATCCCCCCATCCCCCTGGTTTTGGGGTGCTCCTCCTCAGCAGCGGGTCCCCTATCTCCCCATCCCCCGGGTTTTGGGGTGCTCCTCCTCAGCAGGGGGTCCCCCTATCCCCCCATCCCCCTGGTTTTGGGGTGCTCCTCCTCAGCAGCGGGTCCCCTATCTCCCCATCCCCCTGGTTTTGGGGTGCTCCTCCTCAGCAGGGGGTCCCCCTATCCCCCCATCCCCCTGGTTTTGGGGTGCTCCTCCTCAGCAGCGGGTCCCCTATCTCCCCATCCCCCGGGTTTTGGGGTGCTCCTCCTCAGCAGGGGGTCCCCCTATCCCCCCATCCCCCGGGTTTTGGGGTGCTCACCCTCAGCAGGGGGTCCCCCCCCGCCAGCGCCCGCAGCCCCGCGGCGAAGGCCCTGCTGCTCCCCTCCAGCTGCCTCCCGGCCTCCAGCATGGCCGAGCCGAGCTTCAGCACCTGGGGGGGGGGACCCTGCTGCACCCCCAAATCCCAACAGGGTCCCAAGGCCCCCCCCACTCCCCCCAGATCCACCCCGAGCCCCACCCAAGTCCACCCTATCCCACCCCCCACCGTCTGCCCCAGGTGTTGGGGTCCCCCCCGATGGTCCCCTCATCCCCCCCACCGTCCCCCCTTGATGTTGGTGTCTCCCCCCCCAGATGTCGGGGTCCCCCCTCGGATGTCAGGGGCCCCCCGAGGTGTTGGGGTCCCCCAGATGCCCCCCCCCCCCCCATCCTCGCCAAGATGTTGGGGTCCCCCTGCAGATGTTTCCCCCCCCAGATGTCGGGGTCCCCGATGGTCCCCCCCATTTCCCCCCCCCTAAGATCTTGGGACTCCCCATCTGAGATGTTGGGGCCCCCCCAGATGTCGGGGTCCCCCCAGATGTGGGGGACCCCCCCCACCTTCTCCAGGTGGGTCTCCAGTTCGGCCACATCTGCATCCGCCTCCTCCACGGCCGCTCTGGGGGGGCCAAGGGTGCGTTTGGGGGTCACGGGGGGGGATTTGGGGGGGCTGGGGGTGGTCAAGGGGGGGGGGTGGGGGGTTCATGAAGGGAGTTTGGGGGGCACAGGGGGAGGGGAGGGTTTGGGGGGACCCTGGGGTGTTGGGGGAGGTTTTGGGAGGCCCCGCAGGTGCTGATATTTCCGGCCTCACTTCCTGCGGCGCTGTCACCATGACAACGCCAGGACCCCCTTGTCCTCGTGCAAGGTCCCCCTCATCCTCGTGCAGGGACCCCTCATCCTCGTGTAAGGACCCTCCTCGTGCAAGGACCCCCTTGTCCTCGTGCAAGGACCCCCTTGTCCTCGTGCAAGGAACCCCTCATCCTCATGCAAGGACCCCCCTCATGCAAAGCCCCCCTCGTCCTCATGCACGGACCCGCTCAACCTCGTGCAAGAAACGCCTCATCCTCGTGCAAGGCCCTACTAGTGCAAGGCCCTCCTCGTAATTGTGCAACGACCCCCTCGTGCAACGACCCCCTCGTGCAAGGACATACTCGTCCTCGTGCAAGGACTCCCCTCATGCAAGACCCCCTTGTCCTCGTGCAAGGACCCCCCTCGTGCATGACCCCTTGTTTTCATGCAAGGACCCCCCTCGTCCTCGTGCAAGGACCTTCCTCGTGCAAGGATCTCACTCATCCTCGTGCAAGGATCCCCTCGTCCTCGTGCAAGGACCCCCCTCGTGCATGACCCCCTTGTTTTCATGCAAGGACCCCCCTCGTCCTCGTGCAAGGACCTTCCTCGTGCAAGGATCTCACTCATCCTCGTGCAAGGACCCCCTCATCCTCGTGCAAGGACCCCCCTCGTGCATGACCCCCTTGTTTTCATGCAAGGACCCCCCTCGTCCTCGTGCAAGAACCCTCCTCGTGCAAGGACCCCCCTTGTCCTCGTGCAAGGACCCCCCTTGTCCTCGTGAAAGCCCCCCCTCATCCTCGTGCAAGGGGCCCCCCTGGTGCAAGGCCCACACGTTCTCGTGCAAAGACCTCCCTCATCCTCGTGCAAGGACCCCCTCGTCCTCGTGCAAGGACCCACCTCGTGCAAGCCCCCCTTGTTTTCATGCAAGGATCCCCCTCGTCCTCGTGCAATGACCCCTGTTGACATCGTGCAAGGACCCCCCTCATGCAAGACCCCCTCATTCTCGTAGAAGGACGCCCCACGTCCTCGTGCTAGGACCCTCCTCGTGCAAGGACCCCCCCGTGATCGTGCAAGGACCCTCCTCGTGTAAGGACCCCCTCGTCCTCATGCAAGGACCCATTCGTCCTCGTGCAAGATCCCCTCGTTCTCGTGCAAGGACCCCCTCGTCCTCGTGCAAGGACCCCCTTGTGCAAGGACCCACTTTGTCGTCATGCAAGGACCCCCTCGTCCTTGTGCAAGGCCTCCTCGTTCTCGTGCAAGGCCCTCCCTCATCCTCGTGCAAGGCCCCTCCTTGTCCTCGTCCAAGGACCCCCTTGTCCTCGTGCAAGAGCCCCCTCGTCCAAGGACCCCCTTGTCCTCGTGCAAGGACCCCCTCGTCCTCGTGGAAGGACCCCCCTTGTCCTCGTGCAAGGACCCTCCCTGTGCAAGGACCCCCTTTGTCCTCGTGCAAGGCCCCATTCGTCCTCGTGCAACGAACCCCTCGTGCAAGGACCCCCCCGTGTATGGCCCCTGCATTCTCGTGCAAGGACTTCCCTCATCCTCGTGCAAGGAACCCCTCGTCCTTGTGCCAGGACCCCCTCGTCCTCGTGCAAGGGCCCCCTCGTCCTCGTGCAAGGACCCCATCCTCGTGCAAGGGCCCCCTCGTCCTCGTGCAAGGACCCTCCTCGTGCAAGGACCCCTCGATTTCGTGCAAGAACCTCCCTCATCCTCGTGGAAGTACCCACCTCATCCTCGTGTAAGGACCCCCTTGTCCTCGTGCAAGGACACATTCATCCTCGTGCAAGGACCCCCTGGTGCAAGACCCCCAGGTTCTCATGCAAGGACCCCCTTGTCCTCGTGCAAGGACCCATACGTCCTCGTGCAAGGACCCCCTCGTGCAAGACCCCCATGTTGCCATGCAAGGAAACCCTCATCCTCGTGCAAGGCCCCTCATTCTCCTGCAAGGACCCCCCTCGTCCTCGTGCAAGGACCCATACGTCCTCGTGCAAGGACCCCCTCGTGCAAGACCCCCATGTTGCCATGCAAGGAAACCCTCGTCCTCGTGCAAGGCCCCCCTCATGCAAGACCCTCTCGTTCTCGTGCAAGGACCCCCCTCGTCCTTGTGCAAGGACCCTCCTCGTGCAAGGACCCCCCCTTTTCCTCGTGGAACGACCCCCTCGTCCTCGTACAAGGCCCTCTCGCCCTCGTGCAAGTCCCTCCCTCATCCTCGTGCAAGGACCCTCCTTGTCCTCGTGCAAGGACCCCCTCGTCCTCGTGCAAAGAACCCCTCGTGCAAGACCCCCTCGTTCTCATGCAAGGACCTCCGTCATCCTCGTGCAAGGACCCCTTCATCCTCGAGCAAGGACCTCCGTCGTGCAAGGGCCCCCCTTGTCCTCGTGCAAGGACCCCCTCGTCGTCGTTCAAGGACCCCCTCGTGCAAGGCCCCATCGTTCTCGTGCAAGGACCCCCTGTCTCCTCGTGCAAGGACCCCCATCCTCGTGCAAGGATCCATTCGTCCTCGTGCAAGACCCCCTCGTTCTCGTACAAGGACCCCCTCGTCGTCGTGCAAGGACCCCCTCGTGCAAGGCCCCTCCTTGTCCTCGTGCAAGGACCCCCTCATCCTCGTGCAAGGACCCCCTCATCCTCATGCAAGCACCCTCCTCGTGCAAGGACCCTCGTTCTCCTGCAAGGACTCCTCTCGTCCTTGTGCAAGGTCCCATTCTTCCTCGTGCAAGGACCCCCATGTTCTCATACAAGGAACCGCTCGTCCTCGTGCAAGGACCCTCCTCGTGCAAGGACCCCCTTTTGTCCTCGTGCAAGGACCCTCCTCGTGCAAGGACCCCCTCGTGCAAGGCCCCCTCGATCTCGTGCAAGAACCTCCCTCATCCTCGTGCAAGGACACCCTCGTCTTCGTGCAAGGACCCCCCTCGTGCAAGACCCCTCGTTTTCATGCAAGGACCCTCCTCATGCAAGGACCCCGCATGTCCTCGTGCAAGGACCCCCTCGTGCAAGACCCCCATGTTCTCATGCAAGGAACCCCTCGTCCTCGTGCAAGGACCCTCCTCGTGCAAGGACCCCCCTTTGTCCTCGTGCAAGGACCCATTCGTCGTCGTTCAATGAACCCCTTGTGCAAGGACCCTGCTCGAGCAAGGACCCCCCTTGTCCTCGTGCAAGGACCCATTAGTCCTCGTGCAAGGACCCCCTCGTGCAATACCCCCAGGTTCTCGTGCAAGGACCCCCTCGTCCTCGTACAAGGACCCTTCTCGTGCAAGGCCCCTCGTTCTCGTGCAAGGACCCACCTCGTCCTCGTGCAAGGACCTCCTCGTCCTCGTGCAAGGCCCCCTCATCCTCGTGCAAGGACCCTCCTTGTCCTCGTGCAAGGCCCCCTCGTTTTCGTGCAAAGACCCCCTCGTGCAAGGCCCCATCGTTCTCGTGCAAGGACCCCCCGTCTCCTCGTGCAAGGACCCCCATCCTCGTGCAAGGACCCATTCGTCATCGTGCAAGACCCCCTCGTGATCGTGCAAGGACCCCTCGTTCTCGTCCAAGGCCCTCCCTTATCCTCGTGCAAGGACCCTCCTTGTCCTCGTGCAAGGACCCCCACATCCTCGTGCAAAGACCCCCTCGTCCTCGTTCAAGGACCCCCATCCTCGTGCAAGGACCCATCCGTCCTCGTGCAAGGACCCTCCACGTGCAAGGACCCCCTCGTGCAAGGACCCCTCGCTCTCGTGCAAGAACCTCCCTCATCCTCGTGCAAGTACCCACCTCGTCCTCGTGCAAGGACCCCCGATTTCCTCGTGCAAGGACCCTTTCGTGCAAGGCCCCCTCGTTCTCGTGCAAGGACCTCCCTCATCGTCGTGCAAGGATCCCCCTGGTTCAAGACCCCTTTGTTTTCATGCAAGGACCCCCCTCGTCCTTGTGCAAGGACCCTCCTCGTGCAAGGACCCCCTTGTCCTCGTGCAAGGACCCATTCATACTCGTGCAAGGCCCCCTCGTGCAAGACCCCTCGTTCTCGTGCAAAACCTCCGTCATTCTCGTGCAAGGACCCCCTCGTCCTCGTGCAAGGACCCTCCTCGTGCAAGGACCCCTCGATCTCGTGCAAGGACCCCTCGATCTCGTGCAAGAACCTCCCTCATCCTCGTGCAAGGACACCCTCGTCTTCGTGCAAGGGCCCCCCTCGTGCAAGACCCCCACGTTCTCATGCAAGGAACCCCTCGTCCTCGTGCAAGGACCCTCCTCGTGCAAGGACCCCCCTTTGTCCTCGTGCAAGGACCCATTCGTCGACGTTCAATGAACCCCTCGTGCAAGGACCCTGCTCGAGCAAGGACCCCCCTTGTCCTCGTGCAAGGACCCATTCGTCCTCGTGCAAGGACCCCCATGTTCTCATACAAGGAACCACTCGACCTCGTGCATGGACCTTCCTCGTGCAAGGACAACCCCTTATCCTCGTGCAAGGACCCCCTCATCCTCGTGCAAGGCTCACTTGTCCTTGTGCAAGGCCCCCCTCGCGCAACGACCCACCCCTCGTCCACGTGCAACGACCACCCTTCTTCCTTTTGCAAGGACCCCCTCGTGCAAGGACCTCCTCGTCCTCGTGCAAGGACCCTCTTATTCTCACGCAAGGTCCCTCCTCGTGCAAGGACCCCCTTGTCCTCGTGCAAGGACCCCCTCGTCCTCGTGCAAGGACCCCCTCATGTAAGACCCCCTCGTTCTCGTACAAAGACCCCCTCGTGCAAGAACACATCCTCGTTCTCGTGCAAGGACCTCCCTCATCCTCGTGCAAGGACCCCCTCGTCCTCGTACAAGGACCCCCTCGTCCTCATGCAAGGACCCCCTCGTGTAAGACCCCCTCGTCCTTGTTCAAGGACCCCCTCGTGCAAGAACCCTCATCCTCGTGCAAGAACCCTCATCCTCCTGCAAGGACCCCTCGTCCTCCTGCAAGGGCCCCCTCATGCAAGACCCTCTCGTTCTCGTGCAAGCACCCCCCTCATCCTCGTGCAAGGACCCTCCTCGTGCAAGGACCCCCCTTTTCCTGGTGGAAGGACCCCCTCGTCCTCGTGCAAGTCCCTCCCTCATCCTCGTGCAAGGACCCTCCTTGTCCTCATGCAAAGACCCCCTCGTCCTCGTACAAAGACCCCCTCGTGCAAGGCCCCCTCGTTCTCATGCAAGGACCTCCCTCATCCTCGTGCAAGGACCACCTTGTCCTCGAGCAAGAACCCTCGTCGTGCAAGGCCCCCCATTGTCCTCGTGCAAGGACCCCCCATGCAAGACCCTCTCGTTCTCGTGCAAGGACCCCCCTCGTCCTTGTGCAAGAACCCTCCTCGTGCAAGGACCCCCTCGTGCAAGGACCCCTCGATCTCGTGCAAGAACCTCCCTCATCCTCGTGCAAGTACCCACCTCGTCCTCGTGCAAGGACCCCCGATTTCCTCGTGCAAGGACCCTTTCGTGCAAGGCCCCCTCGTTCTCGTGCAAGGACCTCCCTCATCGTCGTGCAAGGACCCCCCTGGTTCAAGACCCCCTTGTTTTCATGCAAGGACCCCCCTCGTCCTTCTGCAAGGACCCTCCTCGTGCAAGGACCCCCTTGTCCTCATGCAAGGACCCATTCATACTCGTGCAAGGCCCCCTCGTGCAAGGCCCCCTCGTTCTCGTTCAAGGACCTCCGTCATCCTCGTGCAAGGACCCCCTTGTCCTCGTACAAGAACCCCATCGTCCTCGTGCAAGGGCCCCATCGTCCTCGTGCAAGGCCCCCCTCATGCAAGGCCCCCTCGTTCTCATGCAAGGACCTCCCTCATCCTCGTGCAAGGCCCCCCTCATGCAAGACCCCCTCGTTCTCGTGCATGGACCCTCCTCGTACAGGGACCCCCTCGTGCAAGGACCCCTTGATCTCGTGCAAGAACCTCCCTCATCCTCGTGCAAGGACACCCTCATCTTCGTACAAGGACCCCCCTCGTGCAAGGCCCCCTCGTTTTCATGCAAGGACTCACCTCGTCCTCGTGCAAGGACCCCGCTTGTCCTCGTGCAAGGACCCTCGTGCAAAACCCCCATGTTCTCATGCAAGGACCCCCTCGTCCTCGTACAAGGGCCCTTCTCGTGCAAGCACCCTCCTCGTGCAAGGACCCACCTTGTCCTCGTGCAAGGACTCCCTCGTCCCCGTGCAATGACCCCCTCGTCCTCGTGCAAGAACCCCCTCGTGTAAGACCCCCTCGTCCTTTTTCAAGGACCCCCTCGTGCAAAAACCCTCATCCTCGTGCAAGGACCCCCTCGTCCTCGTGCAAGGACCCCCCTCATCCTTGTGCAAGGTCCGTCCTCGTGCAAGGACCTCACTCATCCTTGTTCAAAGACCCCCTTGTCCTTGTGCAAGGCCCCCCTCGTGCAACAACCCCCTCCTCGTCCTCGTGCAACGACCCCCCTCGTCCTCGTGCAAAGCCCCCTCGTCCTCGTGCAAGTCCCTCCCTCATCCTCGTGCAAGGACCCTCCTTGTCCTCGTGCAAGGCCCCCCTCGTCGTCGTGCAAAGACCCCCCTCGTGAAAGGCCCCATCGTTCTCGTGCAAGGACCCCCTCGTCCTTGTGCAAGGACCCCCTCATCCTCGTGCAAGCACCCTCCTCGTGCAAGGACCCACCTTGTCCTCGTGCAAAGACCGCCTCGTCCTCCTGCAAGGGCCCCCTCATGCAAGACCCCCTCGTTCTCGTGCAAGGACCACCCTCGTCCTTGTGCAAGGACCATCCTCGTGCAAGGACCTCCCTCATCCTCATGCAGGGCCCCGCTTGTCCTCGTGCAACGACCCCCCTCGTCCTCGTGCAAGGACCCTCTCGTTCTCGTGCAAGTTCCCTCCTCATGCAAGGACCCCCTCGTCCTCGTGCAAGGACTCCCTCGTCCCCGTGCAATGACCCCCTCGTCCTCGTGCAAGGCCCCCCTCGTGTAAGACCCCCTCGTCCTTGTTCAAGGACCCCCTAATGCTCGTGCAAGCACCCTCCACGTGCAAGGACCCACCTTGTCCTCGTGCAAGCACCCTCCTCGTGCAAGGACCCACCTTGTCCTCGTGCAAAGACCCCCCCGTGTATGGCCCCTCAGTTCTCCTGCAAGGACTTCCCTCATCCTCATGCAAGGACCCCCCTCGTCCTCGTGCAAGGACCCCCTTGTCCTTGTGCAAGGACCCCCTCATCCTCGTGCAAGGACCCCCTTGTCCTTGTGCAAGGACCCCCTCATCCTCGTGCAAGGACCCCCTCGTCCTTGTGCAAGGACCCCCTCGTCCCTGTGCAATGATCCCCTCGTCCTCGTGCAAGGACCCCCTCGTGTAAGACCCCCTCGTCCTTGTTCAAGGACCCCCTCGTGCAAGAACCCTCATCCTCGTGCAAGGACCCCTCGTCCTTGTGCAAGGACCCCCTCATCCTCGTGCAAGGACTCACCTTGTCCTCGTGCAAGGACTGCCTCGTCCTCCTGCAAGGGCCCCCTCATGCAAGACCCTCTCGTTCTCGTGCAAGCACCCCCCTCATCCTCGTGCAAGGACCCTCCTCGTGCAAGGACCCCCCTTTTCCTGGTAGAAGGACCCCCTCGTCCTCGTGCAAGTCCCTCCCTCATCCTCGTGCAAGGACACCCTCGTCCTCGTGCAAAGACCCCCTCGTCCTCGTACAAAGACCCCCTCGTGCAAGGCCCCCTCGTTCTCATGCAAGGACCTCCGTCATCCTCGTGCAAGGACCACCTCGTCCTCGTTCAATGACCCCCATCCTCGTGCAAGGACCTAATCGTCCTCGTGCAAGGACCCATTCGTCCTCGTGCAAGGACCCATTCGTCCTCGTGCAAGGACCCCCTCGTGCAAGGACGCCTCGATCTCGTGCAAGAACCTCCCTCATCCTCGTGCAAGGACACCCTCGTCTTCGTACAAGGACCCCCCTCGTGCAAGACCCCCTCGTTTTCATGCAAGGACCCACCTCGTCCTCGTGCAAGGATCCCGCATGTCCTCGTGCAAGGACCCCCTCGTGCAAGACCCCCATGTTCTCATGCAGGGAACCCCTCGTCCTCGTGCAAGGAGCCTCCTCGTGCAAGGAGCCCCCTTTGTCCTCGTGCAAGGACCCATTCGTCGTCGTTCAACGAACCCCTCGTGCAAGGACCCTGCTCGAGCAAGGACTCCCCTTGTCCTCGTGCAAGGACCCATTCGTCCTCGTGCAAGGACCCCCCCATGCAAGGCCCCCTCGTTCTCGTTCAAGGACCCCCTTGTCCTCGTACAAGAACCCCATCGTCCTCGTGCAAGGGCCCCATCGGCCTCGTGCAAGGCCCCCCTCATGCAAGACCCCCTCATTCTCGTGCAAGGACCTCCCTCATCCTCGAGCAAGGCCCCCCTCATGCAAGACCCTCTCGTTCTCGTGCAAGGACCCCCTCGTGCAAGGACCCCTTGATCTCGTGCAAGAACCTCCCTCATCCTCGTGCAAGGACACCCTCGTCCTCGTGCAAGGACCCCCTCGTGCAAGACCCCCATGTTCTCATGCAAGGACCCCCTCGTCCTCGTACAAGGGCCCTTCTCGTGCAAGGCCCCTCGTTCTCGTGCAAGGACCCCCCTCGTCCTTGTGCAAGGACCGTCCTCGTGCAAGGACCTCCCTCATCCTCGTGCAAGGACCCCCTCGTCCTCGTGCAAGCACCCTCCTCGTGCAAGGACCCACCTTGTCCTCGTGCAAGGACTCCGTCGTCCCCGTGCAATGACCCCCTCGTCCTCGTGCAAGAACCCCCTCGTGTAAGACCCCCTCGTCCCTGTTCAAGGTCCCCCTCGTGCAAGAACCCTCATCTTCCTGCAAGGACCCCCTCGTCCTCGTACAAGGGCCCTTCTCGTGCAAGGCCCCTCGTTCTCGTGCAAGGACCCCCCTCATCCTTGTGCAAGGTCCGTCCTCGTGCAAGGACCTCCCTCATCCTCGTTCAAGAACCCCCTTGTCCTCATGCAAGGACCCCCTCGTCCTCGTGCAAGGCTCACTTGTCCTTGTGCAAGGCCCCCCTCGTGCAACGACCCACCCCTCGTCCTCGTGCAACGACCCCCCTCGTCCTCGTGCAACGACCCCCCTCGTCCTCGTGCAACGACCCCCCTCGTCCTCGTGCAAAAACCCTCTCGTTCTCGTGCAAGGTCCCTCCTCGTGCAAGGACCCCCTCGTCCTTGTGCAAGGACTCCCTCGTCCCTGTGCAATGATCCCCTCGTCCTCATGCAAGGACCCCCTCGTCCTTGTGCAAGGACCCCCTCATCCTCGTGCAAGGGCCCTTCTCGTGCAAGACCCCTCGTTCTCGTGCAAGGGCCCCTTCGTCCTTGTGCAAGGACCGTCCTTGTGCAAGGACCTCCCTCATCCTCGTGCAAGGACCCCTTTGTCCTCGTGCAAGGACCCCCTCGTCCTCGTGCAAGGCTCACTTGTCCTTGTGCAAGGCCCCCCCTCGTGCAACGACCCCCTCCTTGTCCTTGTGCAATGACCCCCTCGTCCTCGTGCAACGACCCCCCTCGTCCTCGTGCAAGGAGCCTCTCGTTCTCGTGCAAGGTCCCTCCTCGTGCAAGGACCCCTTCTCCTCGTGCAAGGACCCCTTGTCCTCGTGCAAGGACCCTGTCGTCCTTGTGCAAGGACCCCCTCATCCTCGTGCAAGCCCCCCCTCGTGCAACGACCCCCTCCTCGTTCTCGAGCAACGACCCCCCTCGTCCTCGTGCAAAAACCCTCTCGTTCTCGTGCAAGGTCCCTCCTCGTGCAAGGACCCCCTCGTCCTTGTGCAAGGACCCCCTCATCCTCGTGCAAGCCCCCCTCGTGCAACGACCCCCTCCTCGTTCTCGTGCAACGACCCCCCTCGTCCTCGTGCAACGACCCCCTCGTCCTCGTGCAAGGACCCTCTCGTTCTCGTGCAAGGTCCCTCCTCGTGCAAGGACCCACCTTGTCTTCGTGCAAGGACCCCCTCGTGCAAGACCCCCAGGTTTTCGCGCAAGGACCCCCTCGTCCTCGTGCAATGACCTCCCTCATCCTCGTGCAAGGACCCTCTCGTTCTCGTGCAATGTCCCTCCTCGTGCAAGGACCCTATTGTCCTCGTGCAAGGACTCCCTCGTCCCTGTGCAATGATCCCCTCGTCCTCATGCAAGGACCCCCTCGTCCTTGTGCAAGGACCCCCTCATCCTCGTGCAAGGGCCCTTCTCGTGCAAGGCCCCTCGTTCTCGTGCAAGGGCCCCTTCGTCCTTGTGCAAGGACCGTCCTTGTGCAAGGACCTCCCTCATCCTCGTGCAAGGACCCCTTTGTCCTCGTGCAAGGACCCCCTCGTCCTCGTGCAAGGCTCACTTGTCCTTGTGCAAGGCCCCCCCTCGTGCAACGACCCCCTCCTTGTCCTTGTGCAATGACCCCCCTCGTCCTCGTGCAACGACCCCCCTCGTCCTCGTGCAAGGAGCCTCTCGTTCTCGTGCAAGGTCCCTCCTCGTGCAAGGACCCCTTGTCCTCGTGCAAGGACCCCTTGTCCTCGTGCAAGGACCCTGTCGTCCTTGTGCAAGGACCCCCTCATCCTCGTGCAAGCCCCCCCTCGTGCAACGACCCCCTCCTCGTTCTCGTGCAACGACCTCCCTCGTCCTCGTGCAAAAACCCTCTCGTTCTCGTGCAAGGTCCCTCCTCGTGCAAGGACCCCCTCGTCCTTGTGCAAGGACCCCCTCATCCTCGTGCAAGCCCCCCTCGTGCAACGACCCCCTCCTCGTTCTCGTGCAACGTCCCCCTCGTCCTCGTGCAACGACCCCCTCGTCCTCGTGCAAGGACCCTCTCGTTCTCGTGCAAGGTCCCTCCTCGTGCAAGGACCCACCTTGTCTTCGTGCAAGGACCCCCTCGTGCAAGACCCCCAGGTTTTCGCGCAAGGACCCCCCTCGTCCTCGTACAAGGGCCCTTCTCGTGCAAGGCCCCTCGTTCTCGTGCAAGGACCTCCCTCATCCTCGTGTAAGGACCTCCTCGTGCAAGACCCCCATGGTCTCATGCAAGGAACCCCTCGTCCTCGTGCAAGGCTCACTTGTCCTTGTGCAAGGCCCCCCTCGTGCAACGACCCACCCCTCGTCCTCGTGCAACGACCCCCCTCGTCCTCGTGCAACGACCCCCCTCGTCCTCGTGCAATGACCTCCCTCATCCTCGTGCAAGGACCCTCTCGTTCTCGTGCAAGTTCCCTCCTCGTGCAAGGACCCTATTGTCCTCGTGCAAGGACTCCCTCGTCCCTGTGCAATGATCCCCTCGTCCTCATGCAAGGACCTCCTCGTCCTTGTGCAAGGACCCCCTCATACTCGTGCAAGGGCCCTTCTCGTGCAAGGCCCCTCGTTCTCGTGCAAGGGCCCCTCCGTCCTTGTGCAAGGACCGTCCTTGTGCAAGGACCTCCCTCATCCTCGTGCAAGGACCCCTTTGTCCTCGTGCAAGGACCCCCTCGTCCTCGTGCAAGGCTCACTTGTTTTTGTGCAAGGCCGCCCCTCGTGCAACGACCCCCTCCTTGTCCTTGTGCAATGACCCCCCTCGTCCTCGTGCAACGACCCCCCTCGTCCTCGTGCAAAAACCCTCTCATTCTCGTGCAAGGTCCCTCCTCGTGCAAGGACCCCCTCGTCCTCGTGCAAGGACTCCCTCGTCCCCGTGCAAGGACCCCCTCGTGCAAGGACACCCTCGTCCTTGTGCAAGGACCCCCTCGTGCAAGGACCTCCCTCATCCTCGTGCAAGGACCCCCTCGTCCTCGTGCAAGCCCCCCTCGTGCAACGACCCCCTCCTCGTTCTCGTGCAACGACCCCCCTCGTCCTCGTGCAACGACCCTTTCGTCCTCGTGCAAGGACCCTCTCGTTCTCGTGCAAGGTCCCTCCTCGTGCAAGGACCCACCTTGTCTTCGTGCAAGGACCCCCTCGTGCAAGACCCCCAGGTTTTCGCGCAAGGACCCCCTCGTCCTCGTGCAATGACCTCCCTCATCCTCGTGCAAGGACCCTCTCGTTCTCGTGCAACGTCCCTCCTCGTGCAAGGACCCTATTGTCCTCGTGCAAGGACTCCCTCGTCCCTGTGCAATGATCCCCTCGTCCTCATGCAAGGACCCCCTCGTCCTTGTGCAAGGACCCCCTCATCCTCGTGCAAGGGCCCTTCTCGTGCAAGGCCCCTCGTTCTCGTGCAAGGGCCCCTTCGTCCTTGTGCAAGGACCGTCCTTGTGCAAGGACCTCCCTCATCCTCGTGCAAGGACCCCTTTGTCCTCGTGCAAGGACCCCCTCGTCCTCGTGCAAGGCTCACTTGTCCTTGTGCAAGGCCCCCCCTCGTGCAACGACCCCCTCCATGTCCTCGTGCAAGGACCCTGTCGTCCTTGTGCAAGGACCCCCTCATCCTCGTGCAAGCCCCCCTCGTGCAACGACCCCCTCCTCGTTCTCGTGCAACGACCCCCCTCGTCCTCGTGCAACGACCCCCTCGTACTCGTGCAAGGAGCCTCTCGTTCTCGTGCAAGGTCCCTCCTCGTGCAAGGACCCCCTCATCCTCGTGCAAGCCCCCCTCGTGCAACGACCCCCTCCTCGTTCTCGTGCAACGACCCCCCTCGTCCTCGTGCAACGACCCCCCTCGTCCTCGTGCAAGGAGCCTCTCGTTCTCGTGCAAGGTCCCTCCTCGTGCAAGGACCCCTTGTCCTCGTGCAAGGACCCCTTGTCCTCGTGCAAGGACCCTGTCGTCCTTGTGCAAGGACCCCCTCATCCTCGTGCAAGCCCCCCCTCGTGCAACGACCCCCTCCTCGTTCTCGTGCAACGACCCCCCTCGTCCTCGTGCAACGACCCCCCACGCCCTCGTGCAAAAACCCTCTCGTTCTCGTGCAAGGTCCCTCCTCGTGCAAGGACCCCCTCGTCCTTGTGCAAGGACCCCCTCATCCTCGTGCAAGCCCCCCTCGTGCAACGACCCACTCCTCGTTCTCGTGCAACGACCCCCCTCGTCCTCGTGCAACGACCCCCTCGTCCTCGTGCAAGGACCCTCTCGTTCTCGTGCAAGGTCCCTCCTCGTGCAAGGACCCACCTTGTCTTCGTGCAAGGACCCCCTCGTGCAAGACCCCCAGGTTTTCGCGCAAGGACCCCCTCGTCCTCGTGCAATGACCTCCCTCATCCTCGTGCAAGGACCCTCTCGTTCTCGTGCAATGTCCCTCCTCGTGCAAGGACCCTATTGTCCTCGTGCAAGGACTCCCTCGTCCCTGTGCAATGATCCCCTCGTCCTCATGCAAGGACCCCCTCGTCCTTGTGCAAGGACCCCCTCATCCTCGTGCAAGGGCCCTTCTCGTGCAAGGCCCCTCGTTCTCGTGCAAGGGCCCCTTCGTCCTTGTGCAAGGACCGTCCTTGTGCAAGGACCTCCCTCATCCTCGTGCAAGGACCCCTTTGTCCTCGTGCAAGGACCCCCTCGTCCTCGTGCAAGGCTCACTTGTCCTTGTGCAAGGCCCCCCCTCGTGCAACGACCCCCTCCTTGTCCTTGTGCAATGACCCCCCTCGTCCTCGTGCAACGACCCCCATCGTCCTCGTGCAAGGAGCCTCTCGTTCTCGTGCAAGGTCCCTCCTCGTGCAAGGACCACTTGTCCTCGTGCAAGGACCCCTTGTCCTCGTGCAAGGACCCTGTCGTCCTTGTGCAAGGACCCCCTCATCCTCGTGCAAGCCCCCCCTAGTGCAACGACCCCCTCCTTGTCCTTGTGCAATGACCCCCCTCGTCCTCGTGCAACGACCCCCCTCGTCCTCGTGCAAGGAGCCTCTCGTTCTCGTGCAAGGTCCCTCCTCGTGCAAGGACCCCTTGTCCTCGTGCAAGGACCCTGTCGTCCTTGTGCAAGGACCCCCTCATCCTCGTGCAAGCCCCGCCTCGTGCAACGACCCCCTCCTCGTTCTCGTGCAACGACCCCCCTCGTCCTCGTGCAACGACCCCCCTCGTCCTCGTGCAAAAACCCTCTCGTTCTCGTGCAAGGTCCCTCCTCGTGCAAGGACCCCCTCGTCCTTGTGCAAGGACCCCCTCATCCTCGTGCAAGCCCCCCTCGTGCAACGACCCCCTCCTCGTTCTCGTGCAACGACCCCCCTCGTCCTCGTGCAACGACCCCCTCGTCCTCGTGCAAGGACACTCTCGTTCTCGTGCAAGGTCCCTCCTCGTGCAAGGACCCACCTTGTCTTCGTGCAAGGACCCCCTCGTGCAAGACCCCCAGGTTTTCGCGCAAGGACCCCCTTGTCCTCGTGCAAGGACCCTGTAGTCCTTGTGCAAGGACCCCCTCATCCTCGTGCAAGCCCCCCCTCGTGCAACGACCCCCTCCTTGTCCTTGTGCAATGACCCCCCTCGTCCTCGTGCAACGACCCCCTCGTCCTCGTGCAAGGAGCCTCTCGTTCTCGTGCAAGGTCCCTCCTCGTGCAAGGACCCCTTGTCCTCGTGCAAGGACCCCTTGTCCTCGTGCAAGGACCCTGTCGTCCTTGTGCAAGGACCCCCTCATCCTCGTGCAAGCCCCCCCTCGTGCAACGACCCCCTCCTCGTTCTCGTGCAACGACCCCCCTCGTCCTCGTGCAACGACCCCCCTCGTCCTCGTGCAAAAACCCTCTCGTTCTCGTGCAAGGTCCCTCCTCGTGCAAGGACCCCCTCGTCCTTGTGCAAGGACCCCCTCATCCTCGTGCAAGCCCCCCTCGTGCAACGACCCCCTCCTCGTTCTCGTGCAACGACCCCCCTCGTCCTCGTGCAAGGACCCTCTCGTTCTCGTGCAAGGTCCCTCCTCGTGCAAGGACCCACCTTGTCTTCGTGCAAGGACCCCCTCGTGCAAGACCCCCAGGTTTTCGCGCAAGGACCCCCTCGTCCTCGTGCAATGACCTCCCTCATCCTCGTGCAAGGACCCTCTCGTTCTCGTGCAATGTCCCTCCTCGTGCAAGGACCCTATTGTCCTCATGCAAGGACCCCCTCGTCCTTGTGCAAGGACCCCCTCATCCTCGTGCAAGGGCCCTTCTCGTGCAAGGCCCCTCGTTCTCGTGCAAGGGCCCCTTCGTCCTTGTGCAAGGACCGTCCTTGTGCAAGGACCTCCCTCATCCTCGTGCAAGGACCCCTTTGTCCTCGTGCAAGGACCCCCTCGTCCTCGTGCAAGGCTCACTTGTCCTTGTGCAAGGCCCCCCCTCGTGCAACGACCCCCTCCTTGTCCTTGTGCAATGACCCCCCTCGTCCTCGTGCAACGACCCCCCTCGTCCTCGTGCAAGGAGCCTCTCGTTCTCGTGCAAGGTCCCTCCTCGTGCAAGGACCCCTTGTCCTCGTGCAAGGACCCCTTGTCCTCGTGCAAGGACCCTGTCGTCCTTGTGCAAGGACCCCCTCATCCTCGTGCAAGCCCCCCCTCGTGCAACGACCCCCTCCTCGTTCTCGTGCAACGACCCCCCTCGTCCTCGTGCAAGGACCCCCCTCGTCCTCGTGCAACGACTCCCCTCGTCCTCGTGCAAAAACACTCTCGTTCTCGTGCAAGGTCCCTCCTCGTGCAAGGACCCCCATGTCCTTGTGCAAGGACCCCCTCATCCTCGTGCAAGCCCCCCTCGTGCAACGACCCCCTCCTCGTTCTCGTGCAACGACCCCCCTCGTCCTCGTGCAACGACCCCCCTCGTCCTCGTGCAACGACTCCCCTCGTCCTCGTGCAAAAACCCCTCCTCGTTCTCGTGCAACGACCCCCCTCGTCCTCGTGCAACGACCCCCTCGTCCTCGTGCAAGGACCCCTTGTCCTCGTGCAAGGACCCCCTCATCCTCGTGCAAGCCCCCCCTCGTGCAACGACCCCCTCCTCGTTCTCGTGCAACGACCCCCCTCGTCCTCGTGCAACGACCCCCCTCGTCCTCGTGCAAAAACCCTCTCGTTCTCGTGCAAGGTCCCTCCTCGTGCAAGGACCCCCTCGTCCTTGTGCAAGGACCCCCTCATCCTCGTGCAAGCCCCCCTCGTGCAACGACCCCCTCCTCGTTCTCGTGCAACGACCCCCCTCGTCCTCGTGCAACGACCCCCTCGTCCTCGTGCAAGGACCCTCTCGTTCTCGTGCAAGGTCCCTCCTCGTGCAAGGACCCACCTTGTCTTCGTGCAAGGACCCCCTCGTGCAAGACCCCCAGGTTTTCGCGCAAGGACCCCCTCGTCCTCGTGCAATGACCTCCCTCATCCTCGTGCAAGGACCCTCTCGTTCTCGTGCAATGTCCCTCCTCGTGCAAGGACCCTATTGTCCTCGTGCAAGGACTCCCTCGTCCCTGTGCAATGATCCCCTCGTCCTCATGCAAGGACCCCCTCGTCCTTGTGCAAGGACCCCCTCATCCTCGTGCAAGGGCCCTTCTCGTGCAAGGCCCCTCGTTCTCGTGCAAGGGCCCCTTCGTCCTTGTGCAAGGACCGTCCTTGTGCAAGGACCTCCCTCATCCTCGTGCAAGGACCCCTTTGTCCTCGTGCAAGGACCCCCTCGTCCTCGTGCAAGGCTCACTTGTCCTTGTGCAAGGCCCCCCCTCGTGCAACGACCCCCTCCTTGTCCTTGTGCAATGACCCCCCTCGTCCTCGTGCAACGACCCCCCTCGTCCTCGTGCAAGGAGCCTCTCGTCCTCGTGCAAGGTCCCTCCTCGTGCAAGGACCACTTGTCCTCGTGCAAGGACCCCTTGTCCTCGTGCAAGGACCCTGTCGTCCTTGTGCAAGGACCCCCTCATCCTCGTGCAAGCCCCCCCTAGTGCAACGACCCCCTCCTTGTCCTTGTGCAATGACCCCCCTCGTCCTCGTGCAACGACCCCCCTCGTCCTCGTGCAAGGAGCCTCTCGTTCTCGTGCAAGGTCCCTCCTCGTGCAAGGACCCCTTGTCCTCGTGCAAGGACCCTGTCGTCCTTGTGCAAGGACCCCCTCATCCTCGTGCAAGCCCCGCCTCGTGCAACGACCCCCTCCTCGTTCTCGTGCAACGACCCCCCTCGTCCTCGTGCAACGACCCCCCTCGTCCTCGTGCAAAAACCCTCTCGTTCTCGTGCAAGGTCCCTCCTCGTGCAAGGACCCCCTCGTCCTTGTGCAAGGACCCCCTCATCCTCGTGCAAGCCCCCCTCGTGCAACGACCCCCTCCTCGTTCTCGTGCAACGACCCCCCTCGTCCTCGTGCAACGACCCCCTCGTCCTCGTGCAAGGACACTCTCGTTCTCGTGCAAGGTCCCTCCTCGTGCAAGGACCCACCTTGTCTTCGTGCAAGGACCCCCTCGTGCAAGACCCCCAGGTTTTCGCGCAAGGACCCCCTTGTCCTCGTGCAAGGACCCTGTAGTCCTTGTGCAAGGACCCCCTCATCCTCGTGCAAGCCCCCCCTCGTGCAACGACCCCCTCCTTGTCCTTGTGCAATGACCCCCTCGTCCTCGTGCAACGACCCCCTCGTCCTCGTGCAAGGAGCCTCTCGTTCTCGTGCAAGGTCCCTCCTCGTGCAAGGACCCCTTGTCCTCGTGCAAGGACCCCTTGTCCTCGTGCAAGGACCCTGTCGTCCTTGTGCAAGGACCCCCTCATCCTCGTGCAAGCCCCCCCTCGTGCAACGACCCCCTCCTCGTTCTCGTGCAACGACCCCCCTCGTCCTCGTGCAACGACCCCCCTCGTCCTCGTGCAAAAACCCTCTCGTTCTCGTGCAAGGTCCCTCCTCGTGCAAGGACCCCCTCGTCCTTGTGCAAGGACCCCCTCATCCTCGTGCAAGCCCCCCTCGTGCAACGACCCCCTCCTCGTTCTCGTGCAACGACCCCCCTCGTCCTCGTGCAAGGACCCTCTCGTTCTCGTGCAAGGTCCCTCCTCGTGCAAGGACCCACCTTGTCTTCGTGCAAGAACCCCCTCGTGCAAGACCCCCAGGTTTTCGCGCAAGGACCCCCTCGTCCTCGTGCAATGACCTCCCTCATCCTCGTGCAAGGACCCTCTCGTTCTCGTGCAATGTCCCTCCTCGTGCAAGGACCCTATTGTCCTCATGCAAGGACCCCCTCGTCCTTGTGCAAGGACCCCCTCATCCTCGTGCAAGGGCCCTTCTCGTGCAAGGCCCCTCGTTCTCGTGCAAGGGCCCCTTCGTCCTTGTGCAAGGACCGTCCTTGTGCAAGGACCTCCCTCATCCTCGTGCAAGGACCCCTTTGTCCTCGTGCAAGGACCCCCTCGTCCTCGTGCAAGGCTCACTTGTCCTTGTGCAAGGCCCCCCCTCGTGCAACGACCCCCTCCTTGTCCTTGTGCAATGACCCCCCTCGTCCTCGTGCAACGACCCCCCTCGTCCTCGTGCAAGGAGCCTCTCGTTCTCGTGCAAGGTCCCTCCTCGTGCAAGGACCCCTTGTCCTCGTGCAAGGACCCCTTGTCCTCGTGCAAGGACCCTGTCGTCCTTGTGCAAGGACCCCCTCATCCTCGTGCAAGCCCCCCCTCGTGCAACGACCCCCTCCTCGTTCTCGTGCAACGACCCCCCTCGTCCTCGTGCAAGGACCCCCCTCGTCCTCGTGCAACGACTCCCCTCGTCCTCGTGCAAAAACCCTCTCGTTCTCGTGCAAGGTCCCTCCTCGTGCAAGGACCCCCATGTCCTTGTGCAAGGACCCCCTCATCCTCGTGCAAGCCCCCCTCGTGCAACGACCCCCTCCTCGTTCTCGTGCAACGACCCCCCTCGTCCTCGTGCAACGACCCCCCTCGTCCTCGTGCAACGACTCCCCTCGTCCTCGTGCAAAAACCCCTCCTCGTTCTCGTGCAACGACCCCCCTCGTCCTCGTGCAACGACCCCCTCGTCCTCGTGCAAGGACCCCTTGTCCTCGTGCAAGGACCCCCTCATCCTCGTGCAAGCCCCCCCTCGTGCAACGACCCCCTCCTCGTTCTCGTGCAACGACCCCCCTCGTCCTCGTGCAACGACCCCCCTCGTCCTCGTGCAAAAACCCTCTCGTTCTCGTGCAAGGTCCCTCCTCGTGCAAGGACCCCCTCGTCCTTGTGCAAGGACCCCCTCATCCTCGTGCAAGCCCCCCTCGTGCAACGACCCCCTCCTCGTTCTCGTGCAACGACCCCCCTCGTCCTCGTGCAACGACCCCCTCGTCCTCGTGCAAGGACCCTCTCGTTCTCGTGCAAGGTCCCTCCTCGTGCAAGGACCCACCTTGTCTTCGTGCAAGGACCCCCTCGTGCAAGACCCCCAGGTTTTCGCGCAAGGACCCCCTCGTCCTCGTGCAATGACCTCCCTCATCCTCGTGCAAGGACCCTCTCGTTCTCGTGCAATGTCCCTCCTCGTGCAAGGACCCTATTGTCCTCGTGCAAGGACTCCCTCGTCCCTGTGCAATGATCCCCTCGTCCTCATGCAAGGACCCCCTCGTCCTTGTGCAAGGACCCCCTCATCCTCGTGCAAGGGCCCTTCTCGTGCAAGGCCCCTCGTTCTCGTGCAAGGGCCCCTTCGTCCTTGTGCAAGGACCGTCCTTGTGCAAGGACCTCCCTCATCCTCGTGCAAGGACCCCTTTGTCCTCGTGCAAGGACCCCCTCGTCCTCGTGCAAGGCTCACTTGTCCTTGTGCAAGGCCCCCCCTCGTGCAACGACCCCCTCCTTGTCCTTGTGCAATGACCCCCCTCGTCCTCGTGCAACGACCCCCCTCGTCCTCGTGCAAGGAGCCTCTCGTCCTCGTGCAAGGTCCCTCCTCGTGCAAGGACCACTTGTCCTCGTGCAAGGACCCCTTGTCCTCGTGCAAGGACCCTGTCGTCCTTGTGCAAGGACCCCCTCATCCTCGTGCAAGCCCCCCCTAGTGCAACGACCCCCTCCTTGTCCTTGTGCAATGACCCCCCTCGTCCTCGTGCAACGACCCCCCTCGTCCTCGTGCAAGGAGCCTCTCGTTCTCGTGCAAGGTCCCTCCTCGTGCAAGGACCCCTTGTCCTCGTGCAAGGACCCTGTCGTCCTTGTGCAAGGACCCCCTCATCCTCGTGCAAGCCCCGCCTCGTGCAACGACCCCCTCCTCGTTCTCGTGCAACGACCCCCCTCGTCCTCGTGCAACGACCCCCCTCGTCCTCGTGCAAAAACCCTCTCGTTCTCGTGCAAGGTCCCTCCTCGTGCAAGGACCCCCTCGTCCTTGTGCAAGGACCCCCTCATCCTCGTGCAAGCCCCCCTCGTGCAACGACCCCCTCCTCGTTCTCGTGCAACGACCCCCCTCGTCCTCGTGCAACGACCCCCTCGTCCTCGTGCAAGGACACTCTCGTTCTCGTGCAAGGTCCCTCCTCGTGCAAGGACCCACCTTGTCTTCGTGCAAGGACCCCCTCGTGCAAGACCCCCAGGTTTTCGCGCAAGGACCCCCTTGTCCTCGTGCAAGGACCCTGTAGTCCTTGTGCAAGGACCCCCTCATCCTCGTGCAAGCCCCCCCTCGTGCAACGACCCCCTCCTTGTCCGTGTGCAATGACCCCCCTCGTCCTCGTGCAACGACCCCCTCGTCCTCGTGCAAGGAGCCTCTCGTTCTCGTGCAAGGTCCCTCCTCGTGCAAGGACCCCTTGTCCTCGTGCAAGGACCCCTTGTCCTCGTGCAAGGACCCTGTCGTCCTTGTGCAAGGACCCCCTCATCCTCGTGCAAGCCCCCCCTCGTGCAACGACCCCCTCCTCGTTCTCGTGCAACGACCCCCCTCGTCCTCGTGCAACGACCCCCCTCGTCCTCGTGCAAAAACCCTCTCGTTCTCGTGCAAGGTCCCTCCTCGTGCAAGGACCCCCTCGTCCTTGTGCAAGGACCCCCTCATCCTCGTGCAAGCCCCCCTCGTGCAACGACCCCCTCCTCGTTCTCGTGCAACGACCCCCCTCGTCCTCGTGCAAGGACCCTCTCGTTCTCGTGCAAGGTCCCTCCTCGTGCAAGGACCCACCTTGTCTTCGTGCAAGGACCCCCTCGTGCAAGACCCCCAGGTTTTCGCGCAAGGACCCCCTCGTCCTCGTGCAATGACCTCCCTCATCCTCGTGCAAGGACCCTCTCGTTCTCGTGCAATGTCCCTCCTCGTGCAAGGACCCTATTGTCCTCGTACAAGGACTCCCTCGTCCCTGTGCAATGATCCCCTCGTCCTCATGCAAGGACCCCCTCGTCCTTGTGCAAGGACCCCCTCATCCTCGTGCAAGGGCCCTTCTCGTGCAAGGCCCCTCGTTCTCGTACAAGGGCCCCTTCGTCCTTGTGCAAGGACCGTCCTTGTGCAAGGACCTCCCTCATCCTCGTGCAAGGACCCCTTTGTCCTCGTGCAAGGACCCCCTCGTCCTCGTGCAAGGCTCACTTGTCCTTGTGCAAGGCCCCCCCTCGTGCAACGACCCCCTCCTTGTCCTTGTGCAATGACCCCCCTCGTCCTCGTGCAACGACCCCCCTCGTCCTCGTGCAAGGAGCCTCTCGTTCTCGTGCAAGGTCCCTCCTCGTGCAAGGACCCCTTGTCCTCGTGCAAGGACCCCTTGTCCTCGTGCAAGGACCCTGTCGTCCTTGTGCAAGGACCCCCTCATCCTCGTGCAAGCCCCCCCTCGTGCAACGACCCCCTCCTCGTTCTCGTGCAACGACCCCCCTCGTCCTCGTGCAAGGACCCCCCTCGTCCTCGTGCAACGACTCCCCTCGTCCTCGTGCAAAAACCCTCTCGTTCTCGTGCAAGGTCCCTCCTCGTGCAAGGACCCCCTCGTCCTTGTGCAAGGAGCCTCTCGTTCTCGTGCAAGGTCCCTCCTCGTGCAAGGACCACTTGTCCTCGTGCAAGGACCCCTTGTCCTCGTGCAAGGACCCTGTCGTCCTTGTGCAAGGACCCCCTCATCCTCGTGCAAGCCCCCCCTAGTGCAACGACCCCCTCCTTGTCCTTGTGCAATGACCCCCCTCGTCCTCGTGCAACGACCCCCCTCGTCCTCGTGCAAGGAGCCTCTCGTTCTCGTGCAAGGTCCCTCCTCGTGCAAGGACCCCTTGTCCTCGTGCAAGGACCCTGTCGTCCTTGTGCAAGGACCCCCTCATCCTCGTGCAAGCCCCGCCTCGTGCAACGACCCCCTCCTCGTTCTCGTGCAACGACCCCCCTCGTCCTCGTGCAACGACCCCCCTCGTCCTCGTGCAAAAACCCTCTCGTTCTCGTGCAAGGTCCCTCCTCGTGCAAGGACCCCCTCGTCCTTGTGCAAGGACCCCCTCATCCTCGTGCAAGCCCCCCTCGTGCAACGACCCCCTCCTCGTTCTCGTGCAACGACCCCCCTCGTCCTCGTGCAACGACCCCCTCGTCCTCGTGCAAGGACACTCTCGTTCTCGTGCAAGGTCCCTCCTCGTGCAAGGACCCACCTTGTCTTCGTGCAAGGACCCCCTCGTGCAAGACCCCCAGGTTTTCGCGCAAGGACCCCCCTTGTCCTCGTGCAAGGACCCTGTAGTCCTTGTGCAAGGACCCCCTCATCCTCGTGCAATGACCTCCCTCATCCTCGTGCAAGGACCCTCTCGTTCTCGTGCAATGTCCCTCCTCGTGCAAGGACCCTATTGTCCTCGTGCAAGGACTCCCTCGTCCCTGTGCAATGATCCCCTCGTCCTCATGCAAGGACCCCCTCGTCCTTGTGCAAGGACCCCCTCATCCTCGTGCAAGGGCCCTTCTCGTGCAAGGCCCCTCGTTCTCGTGCAAGGGCCCCTTCGTCCTTGTGCAAGGACCGTCCTTGTGCAAGGACCTCCCTCATCCTCGTGCAAGGACCCCTTTGTCCTCGTGCAAGGACCCCCTCGTCCTCGTGCAAGGCTCACTTGTCCTTGTGCAAGGCCCCCCCTCGTGCAACGACCCCCTCCTTGTCCTTGTGCAATGACCCCCCTCGTCCTCGTGCAACGACCCCCCTCGTCCTCGTGCAAGGAGCCTCTCGTTCTCGTGCAAGGTCCCTCCTCGTGCAAGGACCCCTTGTCCTCGTGCAAGGACCCCTTGTCCTCGTGCAAGGACCCTGTCGTCCTTGTGCAAGGACCCCCTCATCCTCGTGCAAGCCCCCCCTCGTGCAACGACCCCCTCCTCGTTCTCGTGCAACGACCTCCCTCGTCCTCGTGCAAAAAACCTCTCGTTCTCGTGCAAGGTCCCTCCTCGTGCAAGGACCCCCTCGTCCTTGTGCAAGGACCCCCTCATCCTCGTGCAAGCCCCCCTCGTGCAACGACCCCCTCCTCGTTCTCGTACAACGACCCCCCTCGTCCTCGTGCAACGACCCCCTCGTCCTCGTGCAAGGACCCTCTCGTTCTCGTGCAAGGTCCCTCCTCGTGCAAGGACCCACCTTGTCTTCGTGCAAGGACCCCCTCGTGCAAGACCCCCAGGTTTTCGCGCAAGGACCCCCCTCGTCCTCGTACAAGGGCCCTTCTCGTGCAAGGCCCCTCGTTCTCGTGCAAGGACCTCCCTCATCCTCGTGTAAGGACCTCCTCGTGCAAGACCCCCATGGTCTCATGCAAGGAACCCCTCGTCCTCGTGCAAGGCTCACTTGTCCTTGTGCAAGGCCCCCCTCGTGCAACGACCCCCCTCGTCCTCGTGCAACGACCCCCCTCGTCCTCGTGCAATGACCTCCCTCATCCTCGTGCAAGGACCCTCTCGTTCTCGTGCAATGTCCCTCCTCGTGCAAGGACCATATTGTCCTCGTGCAAGGACTCCCTCGTCCCTGTGCAATGATCCCCTCGTCCTCATGCAAGGACCTCCTCGTCCTTGTGCAAGGACCCCCTCATACTCGTGCAAGGGCCCTTCTCGTGCAAGGCCCCTCGTTCTCGTGCAAGGGCCCCTCCGTCCTTGTGCAAGGACCGTCCTTGTGCAAGGACCTCCCTCATCCTCGTGCAAGGACCCCTTTGTCCTCGTGCAAGGACCCCCTCGTCCTCGTGCAAGGCTCACTTGTTTTTGTGCAAGGCCGCCCCTCGTGCAACGACCCCCTCCTTGTCCTTGTGCAATGACCCCCCTCGTCCTCGTGCAACGACCCCCCTCGTCCTCGTGCAAAAACCCTCTCATTCTCGTGCAAGGTCCCTCCTCGTGCAAGGACCCCCTCGTCCTCGTGCAAGGACTCCCTCGTCCCCGTGCAAGGACCCCCTCGTGCAAGGACACCCTCGTCCTTGTGCAAGGACCCCCTCGTGCAAGGACCTCCCTCATCCTCGTGCAAGGACCCCCTCGTCCTCGTGCAAGCCCCCCTCGTGCAACGACCCCCTCCTCGTTCTCGTGCAACGACCCCCCTCGTCCTCGTGCAACGACCCTTTCGTCCTCGTGCAAGGACCCTCTCGTTCTCGTGCAAGGTCCCTCCTCGTGCAAGGACCCACCTTGTCTTCGTGCAAGGACCCCCTCGTGCAAGACCCCCAGGTTTTCGCGCAAGGACCCCCCTCGTCCTCGTGCAATGACCTCCCTCATCCTCGTGCAAGGACCCTCTCGTTCTCGTGCAACGTCCCTCCTCGTGCAAGGACCCTATTGTCCTCGTGCAAGGACTCCCTCGTCCCTGTGCAATGATCCCCTCGTCCTCATGCAAGGACCCCCTCGTCCTTGTGCAAGGACCCCCTCATCCTCGTGCAAGGGCCCTTCTCGTGCAAGGCCCCTCGTTCTCGTGCAAGGGCCCCTTCGTCCTTGTGCAAGGACCGTCCTTGTGCAAGGACCTCCCTCATCCTCGTGCAAGGACCCCTTTGTCCTCGTGCAAGGACCCCCCTCGTCCTCGTGCAAGGCTCACTTGTCCTTGTGCAAGGCCCCCCCTCGTGCAACGACCCCCTCCATGTCCTCGTGCAAGGACCCTGTCGTCCTTGTGCAAGGACCCCCTCATCCTCGTGCAAGCCCCCCTCGTGCAACGACCCCCTCCTCGTTCTCGTGCAACGACCCCCCTCGTCCTCGTGCAACGACCCCCCTCGTCCTCGTGCAAGGACCCCCTCATCCTCGTGCAAGCCCCCCTCGTGCAACGACCCCCTCCTCGTTCTCGTGCAACGACCCCCCTCGTCCTCGTGCAAGGACCCTGTCGTCCTTGTGCAAGGACCCCCTCATCCTCGTGCAAGCCCCCCCTCGTGCAACGACCCCCTCCTCGTTCTCGTGCAACGACCCCCCTCGTCCTCGTGCAACGACCCCCCTCGCCCTCGTGCAAAAACCCTCTCGTTCTCGTGCAAGGTCCCTCCTCGTGCAAGGACCCCCCTCGTCCTTGTGCAAGGACCCCCTCATCCTCGTGCAAGCCCCCCTCGTGCAACGACCCCCTCCTCGTTCTCGTGCAACGACCCCCCTCGTCCTCGTGCAACGACCCCCTCGTCCTCGTGCAAGGACCCTCTCGTTCTCGTGCAAGGTCCCTCCTCGTGCAAGGACCCACCTTGTCTTCGTGCAAGGACCCCCTCGTGCAAGACCCCCAGGTTTTCGCGCAAGGACCCCCCTCGTCCTCGTGCAATGACCTCCCTCATCCTCGTGCAAGGACCCTCTCGTTCTCGTGCAATGTCCCTCCTCGTGCAAGGACCCTATTGTCCTCGTGCAAGGACTCCCTCGTCCCTGTGCAATGATCCCCTCGACCTCATGCAAGGACCCCCTCGTCCTTGTGCAAGGACCCCCCTCATCCTCGTGCAAGCCCCCCCTCGTGCAACGACCCCCTCCTTGTCCTTGTGCAATGACCCCCCTCGTCCTCGTGCAACGACCCCCCTCGTCCTCGTGCAAGGAGCCTCTCGTTCTCGTGCAAGGTCCCTCCTCGTGCAAGGACCACTTGTCCTCGTGCAAGGACCCCTTGTCCTCGTGCAAGGACCCTGTCGTCCTTGTGCAAGGACCCCCTCATCCTCGTGCAAGCCCCCCCTAGTGCAACGACCCCCTCCTTGTCCTTGTGCAATGACCCCCCTCGTCCTCGTGCAACGACCCCCCTCGTCCTCGTGCAAGGAGCCTCTCGTTCTCGTGCAAGGTCCCTCCTCGTGCAAGGACCCCTTGTCCTCGTGCAAGGACCCTGTCGTCCTTGTGCAAGGACCCCCTCATCCTCGTGCAAGCCCCGCCTCGTGCAACGACCCCCTCCTCGTTCTCGTGCAACGACCCCCCTCGTCCTCGTGCAACGACCCCCCTCGTCCTCGTGCAAAAACCCTCTCGTTCTCGTGCAAGGTCCCTCCTCGTGCAAGGACCCCCTCGTCCTTGTGCAAGGACCCCCTCATCCTCGTGCAAGCCCCCCTCGTGCAACGACCCCCTCCTCGTTCTCGTGCAACGACCCCCCTCGTCCTCGTGCAACGACCCCCTCGTCCTCGTGCAAGGACACTCTCGTTCTCGTGCAAGGTCCCTCCTCGTGCAAGGACCCACCTTGTCTTCGTGCAAGGACCCCCTCGTGCAAGACCCCCAGGTTTTCGCGCAAGGACCCCCCTTGTCCTCGTGCAAGGACCCTGTAGTCCTTGTGCAAGGACCCCCTCATTTTCGTGCAAGCCCCCCCCTCGTGCAACGACCCCCTCCTTGTCCTTGTGCAATGACCCCCCTCGTCCTCGTGCAACGACCCCCTCGTCCTCGTGCAAGGAGCCTCTCGTTCTCGTGCAAGGTCCCTCCTCGTGCAAGGACCCCTTGTCCTCGTGCAAGGACCCCTTGTCCTCGTGCAAGGACCATGTCGTCCTTGTGCAAGGACCCCCTCATCCTCGTGCAAGCCCCCCCTCGTGCAACGACGCCCTCCTCGTTCTCGTGCAACGACCCCCCTCGTCCTCGTGCAACGACCCCCCTCGTCCTCGTGCAAAAACCCTCTCGTTCTCGTGCAAGGTCCCTCCTCGTGCAAGGACCCCCCTCGTCCTTGTGCAAGGACCCCCTCATCCTCGTGCAAGCCCCCCTCGTGCAACGACCCCCTCCTCGTTCTCGTGCAACGACCCCCCTCGTCCTCGTGCAAGGACCCTCTCGTTCTCGTGCAAGGTCCCTCCTCGTGCAAGGACCCACCTTGTCTTCGTGCAAGGACCCCCTCGTGCAAGACCCCCAGGTTTTCGCGCAAGGACCCCCCTCGTCCTCGTGCAATGACCTCCCTCATCCTCGTGCAAGGACCCTCTCGTTCTCGTGCAATGTCCCTCCTCGTGCAAGGACCCTATTGTCCTCATGCAAGGACCCCCTCGTCCTTGTGCAAGGACCCCCTCACCCTCGTGCAAGGGCCCTTCTCGTGCAAGGCCCCTCGTTCTCGTGCAAGGGCCCCTTCGTCCTTGTGCAAGGACCTCCCTCATCCTCGTGCAAGGACCCCTTTGTCCTCGTGCAAGGACCCCCTCGTCCTCGTGCAAGGCTCACTTGTCCTTGTGCAAGGCCCCCCCTCGTGCAACGACCCCCTCCTTGTCCTTGTGCAATGACCCCCCTCGTCCTCGTGCAACGACCCCCCTCGTCCTCGTGCAAGGAGCCTCTCGTTCTCGTGCAAGGTCCCTCCTCGTGCAAGGACCCCTTGTCCTCGTGCAAGGACCCCTTGTCCTCGTGCAAGGACCCTGTCGTCCTTGTGCAAGGACCCCCTCATCCTCGTGCAAGCCCCCCCTCGTGCAACGACCCCCTCCTCGTTCTCGTGCAACGACCCCCCTCGTCCTCGTGCAAGGACCCCCCCTCGTCCTCGTGCAACGACTCCCCTCGTCCTCGTGCAAAAACCCTCTCGTTCTCGTGCAAGGTCCCTCCTCGTGCAAGGACCCCCATGTCCTTGTGCAAGGACCCCCTCATCCTCGTGCAAGCCCCCCTCGTGCAACGACCCCCTCCTCGTTCTCGTGCAACGACCCCCCTCGTCCTCGTGCAACGACCCCCCTCGTCCTCGTGCAACGACTCCCCTCGTCCTCGTGCAAAAACCCCTCCTCGTTCTCGTGCAACGACCCCCCTCGTCCTCGTGCAACGACCCCCTCGTCCTCGTGCAAGGACCCCTTGTCCTCGTGCAAGGACCCTGTCGTCCTTGTGCAAGGACCCCCTCATCCTCGTGCAAGCCCCCCCTCGTGCAACGACCCCCTCCTCGTTCTCGTGCAACGACCCCCCTCGTCCTCGTGCAACGCCCCCCCTCGTCCTCGTGCAAAAACCCTCTCGTTCTCGTGCAAGGTCCCTCCTCGTGCAAGGACCCCCTCGTCCTTGTGCAAGGACCCCCTCATCCTCGTGCAAGCCCCCCTCG
This sequence comes from Dromococcyx pavoninus, assembly GCA_033558185.1. Lineage (NCBI taxonomy): Eukaryota > Metazoa > Chordata > Aves > Cuculiformes > Neomorphidae > Dromococcyx > Dromococcyx pavoninus. The sequence goes on from JAUMJL010001787.1 coordinate 36,498, forward strand.
TGCAACGACCCCCTCCTCGTTCTCGTGCAACGACCCCCCTCGTCCTCGTGCAACGACCCCCTCGTCCTCGTGCAAGGACCCTCTCGTTCTCGTGCAAGGTCCCTCCTCGTGCAAGGACCCACCTTGTCTTCGTGCAAGGACCCCCTCGTGCAAGACCCCCAGGTTTTCGCGCAAGGACCCCCCTCGTCCTCGTGCAATGACCTCCCTCATCCTCGTGCAAGGACCCTCTCGTTCTCGTGCAATGTCCCTCCTCGTGCAAGGACCCTATTGTCCTCGTGCAAGGACTCCCTCGTCCCTGTGCAATGATCCCCTCGTCCTCATGCAAGGACCCCCTCGTCCTTGTGCAAGGACCCCCTCATCCTCGTGCAAGGGCCCTTCTCGTGCAAGGCCCCTCGTTCTCGTGCAAGGGCCCCTTCGTCCTTGTGCAAGGACCGTCCTTGTGCAAGGACCTCCCTCATCCTCGTGCAAGGACCCCTTTGTCCTCGTGCAAGGACCCCCTCGTCCTCGTGCAAGGCTCACTTGTCCTTGTGCAAGGCCCCCCCTCGTGCAACGACCCCCTCCTTGTCCTTGTGCAATGACCCCCCTCGTCCTCGTGCAACGACCCCCATCGTCCTCGTGCAAGGAGCCTCTCGTCCTCGTGCAAGGTCCCTCCTCGTGCAAGGACCACTTGTCCTCGTGCAAGGACCCCTTGTCCTCGTGCAAGGACCCTGTCGTCCTTGTGCAAGGACCCCCTCATCCTCGTGCAAGCCCCCCCTAGTGCAACGACCCCCTCCTTGTCCTTGTGCAATGACCCCCCTCGTCCTCGTGCAACGACCCCCCTCGTCCTCGTGCAAGGAGCCTCTCGTTCTCGTGCAAGGTCCCTCCTCGTGCAAGGACCCCTTGTCCTCGTGCAAGGACCCTGTCGTCCTTGTGCAAGGACCCCCTCATCCTCGTGCAAGCCCCGCCTCGTGCAACGACCCCCTCCTCGTTCTCGTGCAACGACCCCCCTCGTCCTCGTGCAACGACCCCCCTCGTCCTCGTGCAAAAACCCTCTCGTTCTCGTGCAAGGTCCCTCCTCGTGCAAGGACCCCCTCGTCCTTGTGCAAGGACCCCCTCATCCTCGTGCAAGCCCCCCTCGTGCAACGACCCCCTCCTCGTTCTCGTGCAACGACCCCCCTCGTCCTCGTGCAACGACCCCCTCGTCCTCGTGCAAGGACACTCTCGTTCTCGTGCAAGGTCCCTCCTCGTGCAAGGACCCACCTTGTCTTCGTGCAAGGACCCCCTCGTGCAAGACCCCCAGGTTTTCGCGCAAGGACCCCCTTGTCCTCGTGCAAGGACCCTGTAGTCCTTGTGCAAGGACCCCCTCATCCTCGTGCAAGCCCCCCCTCGTGCAACGACCCCCTCCTTGTCCGTGTGCAATGACCCCCCTCGTCCTCGTGCAACGACCCCCTCGTCCTCGTGCAAGGAGCCTCTCGTTCTCGTGCAAGGTCCCTCCTCGTGCAAGGACCCCTTGTCCTCGTGCAAGGACCCCTTGTCCTCGTGCAAGGACCCTGTCGTCCTTGTGCAAGGACCCCCTCATCCTCGTGCAAGCCCCCCCTCGTGCAACGACCCCCTCCTCGTTCTCGTGCAACGACCCCCCTCGTCCTCGTGCAACGACCCCCCTCGTCCTCGTGCAAAAACCCTCTCGTTCTCGTGCAAGGTCCCTCCTCGTGCAAGGACCCCCTCGTCCTTGTGCAAGGACCCCCTCATCCTCGTGCAAGCCCCCCTCGTGCAACGACCCCCTCCTCGTTCTCGTGCAACGACCCCCCTCGTCCTCGTGCAAGGACCCTCTCGTTCTCGTGCAAGGTCCCTCCTCGTGCAAGGACCCACCTTGTCTTCGTGCAAGGACCCCCTCGTGCAAGACCCCCAGGTTTTCGCGCAAGGACCCCCTCGTCCTTGTGCAAGGACCCCCTCATCCTCGTGCAAGGGCCCTTCTCGTGCAAGGCCCCTCGTTCTCGTACAAGGGCCCCTTCGTCCTTGTGCAAGGACCGTCCTTGTGCAAGGACCTCCCTCATCCTCGTGCAAGGACCCCTTTGTCCTCGTGCAAGGACCCCCTCGTCCTCGTGCAAGGCTCACTTGTCCTTGTGCAAGGCCCCCCCTCGTGCAACGACCCCCTCTGTCCTTGTGCAATGACCCCCCTCGTCCTCGTGCAACGACCCCCCTCGTCCTCGTGCAAGGAGCCTCTCGTTCTCGTGCAAGGTCCCTCCTCGTGCAAGGACCCCTTGTCCTCGTGCAAGGACCCCTTGTCCTCGTGCAAGGACCCTGTCGTCCTTGTGCAAGGACCCCCTCATCCTCGTGCAAGCCCCCCTCGTGCAACGACCCCCTCCTCGTTCTCGTGCAACGACCCCCCTCGTCCTCGTGCAAGGACCCCCCTCGTCCTCGTGCAACGACTCCCCTCGTCCTCGTGCAAAAACCCTCTCGTTCTCGTGCAAGGTCCCTCCTCGTGCAAGGACCCCCATGTCCTTGTGCAAGGACCCCCTCATCCTCGTGCAAGCCCCCCTCGTGCAACGACCCCCTCCTCGTTCTCGTGCAACGACCCCCCTCGTCCTCGTGCAACGACCCCCCTCGTCCTCGTGCAACGAATCCCCTCGTCCTCGTGCAAAAACCCTCTCGTTCTCGTGCAAGGTCCCTCCTCGTGCAAGGACCCCCATGTCCTTGTGCAAGGACCCCCTCATCCTCGTGCAAGCCCCCCTCGTGCAACGACCCCCCCCCCTCGTCCTCGTGCAACGACCCCCTCGTCCTCGTGCAAGGACCCTCTCGTTCTCGTGCAAGGTCCCTCCTCGTGCAAGGACCCACCTTGTCTTCGTGCAAGGACCCCCTCGTGCAAGACCCCCAGGTTTTCGCGCAAGGACCCCCTCGTCCTCGTGCAATGACCTCCCTCATCCTCGTGCAAGGACCCTCTCGTTCTCGTGCAATGTCCCTCCTCGTGCAAGGACCCTATTGTCCTCGTGCAAGGACTCCCTCGTCCCTGTGCAATGATCCCCTCGTCCTCATGCAAGGACCCCCTCGTCCTTGTGCAAGGACCCCCTCATCCTCGTGCAAGGGCCCTTCTCGTGCAAGGCCCCTCGTTCTCGTGCAAGGGCCCCTTCGTCCTTGTGCAAGGACCGTCCTCGTGCAAGGACCCCCTCGTCCTCGTGCAAGGCTCACTTGTCCTCGTGCAAGCCCCCCCTCGTGCAACGACCCCCTCCTTGTCCTTGTGCAATGACCCCCTCGTCCTCGTGCAACGACCCCCCTCGTCCTCGTGCAAGGAGCCTCTCGTTCTCGTGCAAGGTCCCTCCTCGTGCAAGGACCCCTTGTCCTCGTGCAAGGACCCCTTGTCCTCGTGCAAGGACCCTGTCGTCCTTGTGCAAGGACCCCCTCATCCTCGTGCAAGCCCCCCCTCGTGCAACGACCCCCTCCTCGTTCTCGTGCAACGACCCCCCTCGTCCTCGTGCAAAAACCCTCTCGTTCTCGTGCAAGGTCCCTCCTCATGCAAGGACCCCCTCGTCCTTGTGCAAGGACCCCCTCATCCTCGTGCAAGCCCCCCTCGTGCAACGACCCCCTCCTCGTTCTCGTGCAATGACCCCCCTCGTCCTCGTGCAAGGAGCCTCTTGTTCTCGTGCAAGGTCCCTCCTCGTGCAAGGACCCCTTGTCCTCGTGCAAGGACCCCTTGTCCTCGTGCAAGGACCCTGTCGTCCTTGTGCAAGGACCCCCTCATCCTCGTGCAAGCCCCCCCTCGTGCAACGACCCCCTCCTTGTCCTTGTGCAATGACCCCCCTCGTCCTCGTGCAACGACCCCCTCGTCCTCGTGCAAGGAGCCTCTCGTTCTCGTGCAAGGTCCCTCCTCGTGCAAGGACCCCTTGTCCTCGTGCAAGGACCCTGTCGTCCTTGTGCAAGGACCCCCTCATCCTCGTGCAAGCCCCGCCTCGTGCAACGACCCCCTCCTCGTTCTCGTGCAACGACCCCCCTCGTCCTCGTGCAACGACCCCCTCGTCCTCGTGCAAAAACCCTCTCGTTCTCGTGCAAGGTCCCTCCTCGTGCAAGGACCCCCTCGTCCTTGTGCAAGGACCCCCTCATCCTCGTGCAAGCCCCCCTCGTGCAACGACCCCCTCCTCGTTCTCGTGCAACGACCCCCCTCGTCCTCGTGCAACGACCCCCCTCGTCCTCGTGCAACGACTCCCCTCGTCCTCGTGCAAAAACCCCTCCTCGTTCTCGTGCAACGACCCCCCTCGTCCTCGTGCAACGACCCCCTCGTCCTCGTGCAAGGACCCCTTGTCCTCGTGCAAGGACCCTGTCGTCCTTGTGCAAGGACCCCCTCATCCTCGTGCAAGCCCCCCCTCGTGCAACGACCCCCTCCTCGTTCTCGTGCAACGACCCCCCTCGTCCTCGTGCAACGCCCCCCCTCGTCCTCGTGCAAAAACCCTCTCGTTCTCGTGCAAGGTCCCTCCTCGTGCAAGGACCCCCTCGTCCTTGTGCAAGGACCCCCTCATCCTCGTGCAAGCCCCCCTCGTGCAACGACCCCCTCCTCGTTCTCGTGCAACGACCCCCCTCGTCCTCGTGCAACGACCCCCTCGTCCTCGTGCAAGGACCCTCTCGTTCTCGTGCAAGGTCCCTCCTCGTGCAAGGACCCACCTTGTCTTCGTGCAAGGACCCCCTCGTGCAAGACCCCCAGGTTTTCGCGCAAGGACCCCCTCGTCCTCGTGCAATGACCTCCCTCATCCTCGTGCAAGGACCCTCTCGTTCTCGTGCAATGTCCCTCCTCGTGCAAGGACCCTATTGTCCTCGTGCAAGGACTCCCTCGTCCCTGTGCAATGATCCCCTCGTCCTCATGCAAGGACCCCCTCGTCCTTGTGCAAGGACCCCCTCATCCTCGTGCAAGGACCCTTCTCGTGCAAGGCCCCTCGTTCTCGTGCAAGGGCCCCTTCGTCCTTGTGCAAGGACCGTCCTTGTGCAAGGACCTCCCTCATCCTCGTGCAAGGACCCCTTTGTCCTCGTGCAAGGACCCCCTCGTCCTCGTGCAAGGCTCACTTGTCCTTGTGCAAGGCCCCCCCTCGTGCAACGACCCCCTCCTTGTCCTTGTGCAATGACCCCCCTCGTCCTCGTGCAACGACCCCCATCGTCCTCGTGCAAGGAGCCTCTCGTCCTCGTGCAAGGTCCCTCCTCGTGCAAGGACCACTTGTCCTCGTGCAAGGACCCCTTGTCCTCGTGCAAGGACCCTGTCGTCCTTGTGCAAGGACCCCCTCATCCTCGTGCAAGCCCCCCCTAGTGCAACGACCCCCTCCTTGTCCTTGTGCAATGACCCCCCTCGTCCTCGTGCAACGACCCCCCTCGTCCTCGTGCAAGGAGCCTCTCGTTCTCGTGCAAGGTCCCTCCTCGTGCAAGGACCCCTTGTCCTCGTGCAAGGACCCTGTCGTCCTTGTGCAAGGACCCCCTCATCCTCGTGCAAGCCCCGCCTCGTGCAACGACCCCCTCCTCGTTCTCGTGCAACGACCCCCCTCGTCCTCGTGCAACGACCCCCCTCGTCCTCGTGCAAAAACCCTCTCGTTCTCGTGCAAGGTCCCTCCTCGTGCAAGGACCCCCTCGTCCTTGTGCAAGGACCCCCTCATCCTCGTGCAAGCCCCCCTCGTGCAACGACCCCCTCCTCGTTCTCGTGCAACGACCCCCCTCGTCCTCGTGCAACGACCCCCTCGTCCTCGTGCAAGGACACTCTCGTTCTCGTGCAAGGTCCCTCCTCGTGCAAGGACCCACCTTGTCTTCGTGCAAGGACCCCCTCGTGCAAGACCCCCAGGTTTTCGCGCAAGGACCCCCTTGTCCTCGTGCAAGGACCCTGTAGTCCTTGTGCAAGGACCCCCTCATCCTCGTGCAAGCCCCCCCTCGTGCAACGACCCCCTCCTTGTCCGTGTGCAATGACCCCCCTCGTCCTCGTGCAACGACCCCCTCGTCCTCGTGCAAGGAGCCTCTCGTTCTCGTGCAAGGTCCCTCCTCGTGCAAGGACCCCTTGTCCTCGTGCAAGGACCCCTTGTCCTCGTGCAAGGACCCTGTCGTCCTTGTGCAAGGACCCCCTCATCCTCGTGCAAGCCCCCCCTCGTGCAACGACCCCCTCCTCGTTCTCGTGCAACGACCCCCCTCGTCCTCGTGCAACGACCCCCCTCGTCCTCGTGCAAAAACCCTCTCGTTCTCGTGCAAGGTCCCTCCTCGTGCAAGGACCCCCTCGTCCTTGTGCAAGGACCCCCTCATCCTCGTGCAAGCCCCCCTCGTGCAACGACCCCCTCCTCGTTCTCGTGCAACGACCCCCCTCGTCCTCGTGCAAGGACCCTCTCGTTCTCGTGCAAGGTCCCTCCTCGTGCAAGGACCCACCTTGTCTTCGTGCAAGGACCCCCTCGTGCAAGACCCCCAGGTTTTCGCGCAAGGACCCCCTCGTCCTCGTGCAATGACCTCCCTCATCCTCGTGCAAGGACCCTCTCGTTCTCGTGCAATGTCCCTCCTCGTGCAAGGACCCTATTGTCCTCGTACAAGGACTCCCTCGTCCCTGTGCAATGATCCCCTCGTCCTCATGCAAGGACCCCCTCGTCCTTGTGCAAGGACCCCCTCATCCTCGTGCAAGGGCCCTTCTCGTGCAAGGCCCCTCGTTCTCGTACAAGGGCCCCTTCGTCCTTGTGCAAGGACCGTCCTTGTGCAAGGACCTCCCTCATCCTCGTGCAAGGACCCCTTTGTCCTCGTGCAAGGACCCCCTCGTCCTCGTGCAAGGCTCACATGTCCTTGTGCAAGGCCCCCCCTCGTGCAACGACCCCCTCCTTGTCCTTGTGCAATGACCCCCCTCGTCCTCGTGCAACGACCCCCCTCGTCCTCGTGCAAGGAGCCTCTCGTTCTCGTGCAAGGTCCCTCCTCGTGCAAGGACCCCTTGTCCTCGTGCAAGGACCCCTTGTCCTCGTGCAAGGACCCTGTCGTCCTTGTGCAAGGACCCCCTCATCCTCGTGCAAGCCCCCCTCGTGCAACGACCCCCTCCTCGTTCTCGTGCAACGACCCCCCTCGTCCTCGTGCAAGGACCCCCCTCGTCCTCGTGCAACGACTCCCCTCGTCCTCGTGCAAAAACCCTCTCGTTCTCGTGCAAGGTCCCTCCTCGTGCAAGGACCCCCATGTCCTTGTGCAAGGACCCCCTCATCCTCGTGCAAGCCCCCCTCGTGCAACGACCCCCTCCTCGTTCTCGTGCAACGACCCCCCTCGTCCTCGTGCAACGACCCCCCTCGTCCTCGTGCAACGAATCCCCTCGTCCTCGTGCAAAAACCCTCTCGTTCTCGTGCAAGGTCCCTCCTCGTGCAAGGACCCCCATGTCCTTGTGCAAGGACCCCCTCATCCTCGTGCAAGCCCCCCTCGTGCAACGACCCCCCCCTCGTCCTCGTGCAACGACCCCCTCGTCCTCGTGCAAGGACCCTCTCGTTCTCGTGCAAGGTCCCTCCTCGTGCAAGGACCCACCTTGTCTTCGTGCAAGGACCCCCTCGTGCAAGACCCCCAGGTTTTCGCGCAAGGACCCCCTCGTCCTCGTGCAATGACCTCCCTCATCCTCGTGCAAGGACCCTCTCGTTCTCGTGCAATGTCCCTCCTCGTGCAAGGACCCTATTGTCCTCGTGCAAGGACTCCCTCGTCCCTGTGCAATGATCCCCTCGTCCTCATGCAAGGACCCCCTCGTCCTTGTGCAAGGACCCCCTCATCCTCGTGCAAGGGCCCTTCTCGTGCAAGGCCCCTCGTTCTCGTGCAAGGGCCCCTTCGTCCTTGTGCAAGGACCGTCCTCGTGCAAGGACCCCCCTCGTCCTCGTGCAAGGCTCACTTGTCCTCGTGCAAGCGTGCAAGCCCCCCCTCGTGCAACGACCCCCTCCTTGTCCTTGTGCAATGACCCCCTCGTCCTCGTGCAACGACCCCCCTCGTCCTCGTGCAAGGAGCCTCTCGTTCTCGTGCAAGGTCCCTCCTCGTGCAAGGACCCCTTGTCCTCGTGCAAGGACCCCTTGTCCTCGTGCAAGGACCCTGTCGTCCTTGTGCAAGGACCCCCTCATCCTCGTGCAAGCCCCCCCTCGTGCAACGACCCCCTCCTCGTTCTCGTGCAACGACCCCCCTCGTCCTCGTGCAAAAACCCTCTCGTTCTCGTGCAAGGTCCCTCCTCATGCAAGGACCCCCTCGTCCTTGTGCAAGGACCCCCTCATCCTCGTGCAAGCCCCCCTCGTGCAACGACCCCCTCCTCGTTCTCGTGCAATGACCCCCCTCGTCCTCGTGCAAGGAGCCTCTTGTTCTCGTGCAAGGTCCCTCCTCGTGCAAGGACCCCTTGTCCTCGTGCAAGGACCCCTTGTCCTCGTGCAAGGACCCTGTCGTCCTTGTGCAAGGACCCCCTCATCCTCGTGCAAGCCCCCCCTCGTGCAACGACCCCCTCCTTGTCCTTGTGCAATGACCCCCCTCGTCCTCGTGCAACGACCCCCTCGTCCTCGTGCAAGGAGCCTCTCGTTCTCGTGCAAGGTCCCTCCTCGTGCAAGGACCCCTTGTCCTCGTGCAAGGACCCTGTCGTCCTTGTGCAAGGACCCCCTCATCCTCGTGCAAGCCCCGCCTCGTGCAACGACCCCCTCCTCGTTCTCGTGCAACGACCCCCCTCGTCCTCGTGCAACGACCCCCTCGTCCTCGTGCAAAAACCCTCTCGTTCTCGTGCAAGGTCCCTCCTCGTGCAAGGACCCCCCTCGTCCTTGTGCAAGGACCCCCTCATCCTCGTGCAAGCCCCCCTCGTGCAACGACCCCCTCCTCGTTCTCGTGCAACGACCCCCCTCGTCCTCGTGCAACGACCCCCCTCGTCCTCGTGCAAGGACACTCTCGTTCTCGTGCAAGGTCCCTCCTCGTGCAAGGACCCACCTTGTCTTCGTGCAAGGACCCCCTCGTGCAAGACCCCCAGGTTTTCGCGCAAGGACCCCCTTGTCCTCGTGCAAGGACCCTGTAGTCCTTGTGCAAGGACCCCCCTCATCCTCGTGCAAGCCCCCCCTCGTGCAACGACCCCCTCCTTGTCCGTGTGCAATGACCCCCCTCGTCCTCGTGCAACGACCGCCTCGTCCTCGTGCAAGGAGCCTCTCGTTCTCGTGCAAGGTCCCTCCTCGTGCAAGGACCCCTTGTCCTCGTGCAAGGACCCCTTGTCCTCGTGCAAGGACCCTGTCGTCCTTGTGCAAGGACCCCCTCATCCTCGTGCAAGCCCCCCCTCGTGCAACGACCCCCTCCTCGTTCTCGTGCAACGACCCCCCTCGTCCTCGTGCAACGACTCCCCTCGTCCTCGTGCAAAAACCCTCTCGTTCTCGTGCAAGGTCCCTCCTCGTGCAAGGACCCCCTCGTCCTTGTGCAAGGACCCCCTCATCCTCGTGCAAGCCCCCCTCGTGCAACGACCCCCTCCTCGTTCTCGTGCAACGACCCCCCTCGTCCTCCTGCAAGGACCCTCTCGTTCTCGTGCAAGGTCCCTCCTCGTGCAAGGACCCACCTTGTCTTCGTGCAAGGACCCCCTCGTGCAAGACCCCCAGGTTTTCGCGCAAGGACCCCCTCGTCCTCGTGCAATGACCTCCCTCATCCTCGTGCAAGGACCCTCTCGTTCTCGTGCAATGTCCCTCCTCGTGCAAGGACCCTATTGTCCTCGTGCAAGGACTCCCTCGTCCCTGTGCAATGATCCCCTCGTCCTCATGCAAGGACCCCCTCGTCCTTGTGCAAGGACCCCCTCATCCTCGTGCAAGGGCCCTTCTCGTGCAAGGCCCCTCGTTCTCGTACAAGGGCCCCTTCGTCCTTGTGCAAGGACCGTCCTTGTGCAAGGACCTCCCTCATCCTCGTGCAAGGACCCCTTTGTCCTCGTGCAAGGACCCCCTCGTCCTTGTGCAAGGACCCCCTCATCCTCGTGCAAGCCCCCCTCGTGCAACGACCCCCTCCTCGTTCTCGTGCAACGACCCCCCTCGTCCTCGTGCAACGACCCCCTCGTCCTCGTGCAAGGACCCTCTCGTTCTCGTGCAAGGTCCCTCCTCGTGCAAGGACCCACCTTGTCTTCGTGCAAGGACCCCCTCGTGCAAGACCCCCAGGTTTTCGCGCAAGGACCCCCTCGTCCTCGTGCAATGACCTCCCTCATCCTCGTGCAAGGACCCTCTCGTTCTCGTGCAATGTCCCTCCTCGTGCAAGGACCCTATTGTCCTCGTGCAAGGACTCCCTCGTCCCTGTGCAATGATCCCCTCGTCCTCATGCAAGGACCCCCTCGTCCTTGTGCAAGGACCCCCTCATCCTCGTGCAAGGGCCCTTCTCGTGCAAGGCCCCTCGTTCTCGTGCAAGGGCCCCTCGTCTTGTGCAAGGACCGTCCTTGTGCAAGGACCTCCCTCATCCTCGTGCAAGGACCCCTTTGTCCTCGTGCAAGGACCCCCTCGTCCTCGTGCAAGGCTCACTTGTCCTTGTGCAAGGCCCCCCCTCGTGCAACGACCCCCTCCTTGTCCTTGTGCAATGACCCCCCTCGTCCTCGTGCAACGACCCCCCTCGTCCTCGTGCAAGGAGCCTCTCGTTCTCGTGCAAGGTCCCTCCTCGTGCAAGGACCCCTTGTCCTCGTGCAAGGACCCCTTGTCCTCGTGCAAGGACCCTGTCGTCCTTGTGCAAGGACCCCCTCATCCTCGTGCAAGCCCCCCCTCGTGCAACGACCCCCTCCTCGTTCTCATGCAACGACCTCCCTCGTCCTCGTGCAAAAACCCTCTCGTTCTCGTGCAAGGTCCCTCCTCGTGCAAGGACCCCCTCGTCCTTGTGCAAGGACCCCCTCATCCTCGTGCAAGCCCCCCTCGTGCAACGACCCCCTCCTCGTTCTCGTGCAACGACCCCCCTCGTCCTCGTGCAACGACCCCCTCGTCCTCGTGCAAGGACCCTCTCGTTCTCGTGCAAGGTCCCTCCTCGTGCAAGGACCCACCTTGTCTTCGTGCAAGGACCCCCTCGTGCAAGACCCCCAGGTTTTCGCGCAAGGACCCCCTCGTCCTCGTACAAGGGCCCTTCTCGTGCAAGGCCCCTCGTTCTCGTGCAAGGACCTCCCTCATCCTCGTGTAAGGACCTCCTCGTGCAAGACCCCCATGGTCTCATGCAAGGAACCCCTCGTCCTCGTGCAAGGCTCACTTGTCCTTGTGCAAGGCCCCCCTCGTGCAACGACCCACCCCTCGTCCTCGTGCAACGACCCCCCTCGTCCTCGTGCAACGACCCCCCTCGTCCTCGTGCAATGACCTCCCTCATCCTCGTGCAAGGACCCTCTCGTTCTCGTGCAATGTCCCTCCTCGTGCAAGGACCATATTGTCCTCGTGCAAGGACTCCCTCGTCCCTGTGCAATGATCCCCTCGTCCTCATGCAAGGACCTCCTCGTCCTTGTGCAAGGACCCCCTCATACTCGTGCAAGGGCCCTTCTCGTGCAAGGCCCCTCGTTCTCGTGCAAGGGCCCCTCCGTCCTTGTGCAAGGACCGTCCTTGTGCAAGGACCTCCCTCATCCTCGTGCAAGGACCCCTTTGTCCTCGTGCAAGGACCCCCTCGTCCTCGTTCAAGGCTCACTTGTTTTTGTGCAAGGCCGCCCCTCGTGCAACGACCCCCTCCTTGTCCTTGTGCAATGACCCCCCTCGTCCTCGTGCAACGACCCCCCTCGTCCTCGTGCAAAAACCCTCTCATTCTCGTGCAAGGTCCCTCCTCGTGCAAGGACCCCCTCGTCCTCGTGCAAGGACTCCCTCGTCCCCGTGCAAGGACCCCCTCGTGCAAGGACACCCTCGTCCTTGTGCAAGGACCCCCTCGTGCAAGGACCTCCCTCATCCTCGTGCAAGGACCCCCTCGTCCTCGTGCAAGCCCCCCTCGTGCAACGACCCCCTCCTCGTTCTCGTGCAACGACCCCCCTCGTCCTCGTGCAACGACCCTTTCGTCCTCGTGCAAGGACCCTCTCGTTCTCGTGCAAGGTCCCTCCTCGTGCAAGGACCCACCTTGTCTTCGTGCAAGGACCCCCTCGTGCAAGACCCCCAGGTTTTCGCGCAAGGACCCCCTCGTCCTCGTGCAATGACCTCCCTCATCCTCGTGCAAGGACCCTCTCGTTCTCGTGCAACGTCCCTCCTCGTGCAAGGACCCTATTGTCCTCGTGCAAGGACTCCCTCGTCCCTGTGCAATGATCCCCTCGTCCTCATGCAAGGACCCCCTCGTCCTTGTGCAAGGACCCCCTCATCCTCGTGCAAGGGCCCTTCTCGTGCAAGGCCCCTCGTTCTCGTGCAAGGGCCCCTTCGTCCTTGTGCAAGGACCGTCCTCGTGCAAGGACCCCCTCGTCCTCGTGCAAGGCTCACTTGTCCTCGTGCAAGCCCCCCCTCGTGCAACGACCCCCTCCTTGTCCTTGTGCAATGACCCCCTCGTCCTCGTGCAACGACCCCCCTCGTCCTCGTGCAAGGAGCCTCTCGTTCTCGTGCAAGGTCCCTCCTCGTGCAAGGACCCCTTGTCCTCGTGCAAGGACCCCTTGTCCTCGTGCAAGGACCCTGTCGTCCTTGTGCAAGGACCCCCTCATCCTCGTGCAAGCCCCCCCTCGTGCAACGACCCCCTCCTCGTTCTCGTGCAACGACCCCCCTCGTCCTCGTGCAAGGACCCCCCTCGTCCTCGTGCAACGACTCCCCTCGTCCTCGTGCAAGGACCCTCTCGTTCTCGTGCAAGGTCCCTCCTCGTGCAAGGACCCACCTTGTCTTCGTGCAAGGACCCCCTCGTGCAAGACCCCCAGGTTTTCGCGCAAGGACCCCCTCGTCCTCGTGCAATGACCTCCCTCATCCTCGTGCAAGGACCCTCTCGTTCTCGTGCAATGTCCCTCCTCGTGCAAGGACCCTATTGTCCTCGTGCAAGGACTCCCTCGTCCCTGTGCAATGATCCCCTCGTCCTCATGCAAGGACCCCCTCGTCCTTGTGCAAGGACCCCCTCATCCTCGTGCAAGGGCCCTTCTCGTGCAAGGCCCCTCGTTCTCGTGCAAGGGCCCCTTCGTCCTTGTGCAAGGACCGTCCTCGTGCAAGGACCCCCTCGTCCTCGTGCAAGGCTCACTTGTCCTCGTGCAAGCCCCCCCTCGTGCAACGACCCCCTCCTTGTCCTTGTGCAATAACCCCCTCGTCCTCGTGCAACGACCCCCCTCGTCCTCGTGCAAGGAGCCTCTCGTTCTCGTGCAAGGTCCCTCCTCGTGCAAGGACCCCTTGTCCTCGTGCAAGGACCCCTTGTCCTCGTGCAAGGACCCTGTCGTCCTTGTGCAAGGACCCCCTCATCCTCGTGCAAGCCCCCCCTCGTGCAACGACCCCCTCCTCGTTCTCGTGCAACGACCCCCCTCGTCCTCGTGCAAAAACCCTCTCGTTCTCGTGCAAGGTCCCTCCTCGTGCAAGGACCCCCTCGTCCTTGTGCAAGGACCCCCTCATCCTCGTGCAAGCCCCCCTCGTGCAACGACCCCCTCCTCGTTCTCGTGCAATGACCCCCCTCGTCCTCGTGCAAGGAGCCTCTTGTTCTCGTGCAAGGTCCCTCCTCGTGCAAGGACCCCTTGTCCTCGTGCAAGGACCCCTTGTCCTCGTGCAAGGACCCTGTCGTCCTTGTGCAAGGACCCCCTCATCCTCGTGCAAGCCCCCCCTCGTGCAACGACCCCCTCCTTGTCCTTGTGCAATGACCCCCCTCGTCCTCGTGCAACGACCCCCCTCGTCCTCGTGCAAGGAGCCTCTCGTTCTCGTGCAAGGTCCCTCCTCGTGCAAGGACCCCTTGTCCTCGTGCAAGGACCCTGTCGTCCTTGTGCAAGGACCCCCTCATCCTCGTGCAAGCCCCGCCTCGTGCAACGACCCCCTCCTCGTTCTCGTGCAACGACCCCCCTCGTCCTCGTGCAACGACCCCCCTCGTCCTCCTGCAAAAACCCTCTCGTTCTCGTGCAAGGTCCCTCCTCGTGCAAGGACCCCCTCGTCCTTGTGCAAGGACCCCCTCATCCTCGTGCAAGCCCCCCTCGTGCAACGACCCCCTCCTCGTTCTCGTGCAACGACCCCCCTCGTCCTCGTGCAACGACCCCCTCGTCCTCGTGCAAGGACACTCTCGTTCTCGTGCAAGGTCCCTCCTCGTACAAGGACCCACCTTGTCTTCGTGCAAGGACCCCCTCGTGCAAGACCCCCAGGTTTTCGCGCAAGGACCCCCTTGTCCTCGTGCAAGGACCCTGTAGTCCTTGTGCAAGGACCCCCTCATCCTCGTGCAAGCCCCCCCTCGTGCAACGACCCCCTCCTTGTCCGTGTGCAATGACCCCCCTCGTCCTCGTGCAACGACCCCCTCGTCCTCGTGCAAGGAGCCTCTCGTTCTCGTGCAAGGTCCCTCCTCGTGCAAGGACCCCTTGTCCTCGTGCAAGGACCCCTTGTCCTCGTGCAAGGACCCTGTCGTCCTTGTGCAAGGACCCCCTCATCCTCGTGCAAGCCCCCCCTCGTGCAACGACCCCCTCCTCGTTCTCGTGCAACGACCCCCCTCGTTCTCGTGCAACGACCCCCCTCGTCCTCGTGCAAAAACCCTCTCGTTCTCGTGCAAGGTCCCTCCTCGTGCAAGGACCCCCTCGTCCTTGTGCAAGGACCCCCTCATCCTCGTGCAAGCCCCCCTCGTGCAACGACCCCCTCCTCGTTCTCGTGCAACGACCCCCCTCGTCCTCGTGCAAGGACCCTCTCGTTCTCGTGCAAGGTCCCTCCTCGTGCAAGGACCCACCTTGTCTTCGTGCAAGGACCCCCTCGTGCAAGACCCCCAGGTTTTCGCGCAAGGACCCCCTCGTCCTCGTGCAATGACCTCCCTCATCCTCGTGCAAGGACCCTCTCGTTCTCGTGCAATGTCCCTCCTCGTGCAAGGACCCTATTGTCCTCGTGCAAGGACTCCCTCGTCCCTGTGCAATGATCCCCTCGTCCTCATGCAAGGACCCCCTCGTCCTTGTGCAAGGACCCCCTCATCCTCGTGCAAGGGCCCTTCTCGTGCAAGGCCCCTCGTTCTCGTACAAGGGCCCCTTCGTCCTTGTGCAAGGACCGTCCTTGTGCAAGGACCTCCCTCATCCTCGTGCAAGGACCCCTTTGTCCTCGTGCAAGGACCCCCTCGTCCTCGTGCAAGGCTCACTTGTCCTTGTGCAAGGCCCCCCCTCGTGCAACGACCCCCTCCTTGTCCTTGTGCAATGACCCCCCTCGTCCTCGTGCAACGACCCCCCTCGTCCTCGTGCAAGGAGCCTCTCGTTCTCGTGCAAGGTCCCTCCTCGTGCAAGGACCCCTTGTCCTCGTGCAAGGACCCCTTGTCCTCGTGCAAGGACCCTGTCGTCCTTGTGCAAGGACCCCCTCATCCTCGTGCAAGCCCCCCCTCGTGCAACGACCCCCTCCTCGTTCTCGTGCAACGACCCCCCTCGTCCTCGTGCAAGGACCCCCCTCGTCCTCGTGCAACGACTCCCCTCGTCCTCGTGCAAAAACCCTCTCGTTCTCGTGCAAGGTCCCTCCTCGTGCAAGGACCCCCATGTCCTTGTGCAAGGACCCCCTCATCCTCGTGCAAGCCCCCCTCGTGCAACGACCCCCTCCTCGTTCTCGTGCAACGACCCCCCTCGTCCTCCTGCAACGACCCCCCTCGTCCTCGTGCAACGACTCCCCTCGTCCTCGTGCAAAAACCCTCTCTTTCTCGTGCAAGGTCCCTCCTCGTGCAAGGACCCCCATGTCCTTGTGCAAGGACCCCCTCATCCTCGTGCAAGCCCCCCTCGTGCAACGACCCCCTCCTCGTTCTCGTGCAACGACCCCCCTCGTCCTCGTGCAACGACCCCCTCGTCCTCGTGCAAGGACCCTCTCGTTCTCGTGCAAGGTCCCTCCTCGTGCAAGGACCCACCTTGTCTTCGTGCAAGGACCCCCTCGTGCAAGACCCCCAGGTTTTCGCGCAAGGACCCCCTCGTCCTCGTGCAATGACCTCCCTCATCCTCGTGCAAGGACCCTCTCGTTCTCGTGCAATGTCCCTCCTCGTGCAAGGACCCTATTGTCCTCGTGCAAGGACTCCCTCGTCCCTGTGCAATGATCCCCTCGTCCTCATGCAAGGACCCCCTCGTCCTTGTGCAAGGACCCCCTCATCCTCGTGCAAGGGCCCTTCTCGTGCAAGGCCCCTCGTTCTTGTGCAAGGGCCCCTTCGTCCTTGTGCAAGGACCGTCCTTGAGCAAGGACCTCCCTCATCCTCGTGCAAGGACCCCTTTGTCCTCGTGCAAGGACCCCCTCGTCCTCATGCAAGGCTCACTTGTCCTTGTGCAAGGCCCCCCTCGTGCAACGACCCCCTCCTTGTCCTTGTGCAATGACCCCCCTCGTCCTCGTGCAACGACCCCCCTCGTCCTCGTGCAAGGAGTCTCTCGTTCTCGTGCAAGGTCCCTCCTCGTGCAAGGACCCCTTGTCCTCGTGCAAGGACCCTTTGTCCTCGTGCAAGGACCCTGTCGTCCTTGTGCAAGGACCCCCTCATCCTCGTGCAAGCCCCCCCTCGTGCAACGACCCCCTCCTTGTCCTTGTGCAATGACCCCCTCGTCCTCGTGCAACGACCCCCCTCGTCCTCGTGCAAGGAGCCTCTCGTTCTCGTGCAAGGTCCCTCCTCGTGCAAGGACCCTTGTCCTCGTGCAAGGACCCCTTGTCCTCGTGCAAGGACCCTGTCGTCCTTGTGCAAGGACCCCCTCATCCTCGTGCAAGCCCCCCCTCGTGCAACGACCCCCTCCTCGTTCTCGTGCAACGACCCCCCTCGTCCTCGTGCAAAAACCCTCTCGTTCTCGTGCAAGGTCCCTCCTCGTGCAAGGACCCCCTCGTCCTTGTGCAAGGACCCCCTCATCCTCGTGCAAGCCCCCCTCGTGCAACGACCCCCTCCTCGTTCTCGTGCAACGACCCCCTCGTCCTCGTGCAACGACCCCCTCGTCCTCGTGCAAGGACCCTCTCGTTCTCGTGCAAGGTCCCTCCTCGTGCAAGGACCCACCTTGTCTTCGTGCAAGGACCCCCTCGTGCAAGACCCCCAGGTTTTCGCGCAAGGACCCCCTCGTCCTCGTGCAATGACCTCCCTCATCCTCGTGCAAGGACCCTCTCGTTCTCGTGCAATGTCCCTCCTCGTGCAAGGACCCTATAGTCCTCGTGCAAGGACTCCCTCGTCCCTGTGCAATGATCCCCTCGTCCTCATGCAAGGACCCCCTCGTCCTTGTGCAAGGACCCCCTCATCCTCGTGCAAGGGCCCTTCTCGTGCAAGGCCCCTCGTTCTTGTGCAAGGGTCCCTTCGTCCTTGTGCAAGGACCGTCCTTGTGCAAGGACCTCCCTCATCCTCGTGCAAGGACCCCTTTGTCCTCGTGCAAGGACCCCCTCGTCCTCATGCAAGGCTCACTTGTCCTTGTGCAAGGCCCCCCTCGTGCAACGACCCCCTCCTTGTTATTGTGCAATGACCCCCTCGTCCTCGTGCAACGACCCCCCTCGTCCTCGTGCAAGGAGCCTCTCGTTCTCGTGCAAGGTCCCTCCTCGTGCAAGGACCCTTGTCCTCGTGCAAGGACCCCTTGTCCTCGTGCAAGGACCCTGTCGTCCTTGTGCAAGGACCCCCTCATCCTCGTGCAAGCCCCCCCTCGTGCAACGACCCCCTCCTCGTTCTCGTGCAACGACCCCCCTCGTCCTCGTGCAAAAACCCTCTCGTTCTCGTGCAAGGTCCCTCCTCGTGCAAGGACCCCCTCGTCCTTGTGCAAGGACCCCCTCATCCTCGTGCAAGCCCCCCTCGTGCAACGACCCCCTCCTCGTTCTCGTGCAACGACCCCCCTCGTCCTCGTGCAAGGACCCTCTCGTTCTCGTGCAAGGTCCCTCCTCGTGCAAGGACCCACCTTGTCTTCGTGCAAGGACCCCCTCGTGCAAGACCCCCAGGTTTTCGCGCAAGGACCCCCCTCGTCCTCGTGCAATGACCTCCCTCATCCTCGTGCAAGGACCCTCTCGTTCTCGTGCAATGTCCCTCCTCGTGCAAGGACCCTATTGTCCTCGTGCAAGGACTCCCTCGTCCCTGTGCAATGATCCCCTCGTCCTCATGCAAGGACCCCCTCGTCCTTGTGCAAGGACCCCCTCATCCTCGTGCAAGGGCCCTTCTCGTGCAAGGCCCCTCGTTCTCGTGCAAGGGCCCCTTCGTCCTTGTGCAAGGACCGTCCTTGTGCAAGGACCTCCCTCATCCTCGTGCAAGGACCCCTTTGTCCTCGTGCAAGGACCCCCTCGTCCTCGTGCAAGGCTCACTTGTCCTTGTGCAAGGCCCCCCCTCGTGCAACGACCCCCTCCTTGTCCTTGTGCAATGACCCCCCTCGTCCTCGTGCAACGACCCCCCTCGTCCTCGTGCAAGGAGCCTCTCGTTCTCGTGCAAGGTCCCTCCTCGTGCAAGGACCCCTTGTCCTCGTGCAAGGACCCCTTGTCCTCGTGCAAGGACCCCCTCGTCCTTGTGCAAGGACCCCCTCATCCTCGTGCAAGCCCCCCTCGTGCAACGACCCCCTCCTCGTTCTCGTGCAACGACCCCCCTCGTCCTCGTGCAACGACCCCCTCGTCCTCGTGCAAGGACCCTCTCGTTCTCGTGCAAGGTCCCTCCTCGTGCAAGGACCCACCTTGTCTTCGTGCAAGGACCCCCTCGTGCAAGACCCCCAGGTTTTCGCGCAAGGACCCCCTCGTCCTCGTACAAGGGCCCTTCTCGTGCAAGGCCCCTCGTTCTCGTGCAAGGACCTCCCTCATCCTCGTGCAAGGACCTGCTCGTGCAAGACCCCCATGGTCTCATGCAAGGAACCCCTCGTCCTCGTGCAAGGCTCACTTGTCCTTGTGCAAGGCCGTCCTCGTGCAACGACCCACCCCTCGTCCTCGTGCAACGACCCCCCTCGTCCTCGTGCAACGACCCCCCTCGTCCTCGTGCAATGACCTCCCTCATCCTCGTGCAAGGACCCTCTCGTTCTCGTGCAAGGTCCCTCCTCGTGCAAGGACCCTATTGTCCTCGTGCAAGGACTCCCTCGTCCCTGTGCAATGATCCCCTCGTCCTCATGCAAGGACCCCCTCGTCCTTGTGCAAGGATCCCCTCATCCTCGTGCAAGGGCCCTTCTCGTGCAAGGCCCCTCGTTCTCGTGCAAGGGCCCCTTCGTCCTTGTGCAAGGACCGTCCTTGTGCAAGGACCTCCCTCATCCTCGTGCAAGGACCCCTTTGTCCTCGTGCAAGGACCCCCTCGTCCTCGTGCAAGGCTCACTTGTCCTTGTGCAAGGCCCCCCCTCGTGCAACGACCCCCTCCTTGTCCTTGTGCAATGACCCCCCTCGTCCTCGTGCAACGACCCCCCTCGTCCTCGTGCAAGGAGCCTCTCGTTCTCGTGCAAGGTCCCTCCTCGTGCAAGGACCACTTGTCCTCGTGCAAGGACCCCTTGTCCTCGTGCAAGGACCTTGTCGTCCTTGTGCAAGGACCCCCTCATCCTCGTGCAAGCCCCCCCTAGTGCAACGACCCCCTCCTTGTCCTTGTGCAATGACCCCCCTCGTCCTCGTGCAACGACCCCCCTCGTCCTCGTGCAAGGAGCCTCTCGTTCTCGTGCAAGGTCCCTCCTCGTGCAAGGACCCCTTGTCCTCGTGCAAGGACCCTGTCGTCCTTGTGCAAGGACCCCCTCATCCTCGTGCAAGCCCCGCCTCGTGCAACGACCCCCTCCTCGTTCTCGTGCAACGACCCCCCTCGTCCTCGTGCAACGACCCCCCTCGTCCTCGTGCAAAAACCCTCTCGTTCTCGTGCAAGGTCCCTCCTCGTGCAAGGACCCCCTCGTCCTTGTGCAAGGACCCCCTCATCCTCGTGCAAGCCCCCCTCGTGCAACGACCCCCTCCTCGTTCTCGTGCAACGACCCCCCTCGTCCTCGTGCAACGACCCCCTCGTCCTCGTGCAAGGACACTCTCGTTCTCGTGCAAGGTCCCTCCTCGTGCAAGGACCCACCTTGTCTTCGTGCAAGGACCCCCCAGGTTTTCGCGCAAGGACCCCCTTGTCCTCGTGCAAGGACCCTGTAGTCCTTGTGCAAGGACCCCCCTCATCCTCGTGCAAAGCCCCCCCTCGTGCAACGACCCCCTCCTTGTCCGTGTGCAATGACCCCCCTCGTCCCTCGTGCAACGACCCCCTCGTCCTCGTGGCAAGGAGCCCTCTCGTTCTCGTGCAAGGTCCCCTCCTCGTGCAAGGACCCCCTTGTCCCTCGTGCAAGGACCACCTTGTCCTCGTGCAAGGACCCTGTCGTCCTTGTGCAAGGACCCCCTCATCCTCGTGCAAGCCCCCCCTCGTGCAACGACCCCCCTCCTCGTTCTCGTGCAACGACCCCCTCGTCCTCGTGCAACGACCCCCCTCGTCCTCGTGCAAAAACCCCTCTCGTTCTCGTGCAAGGTCCCTCCTCGTGCAAGGGACCCCCTCGTCCTTGTGCAAGGACCCCCTCATCCTCGTGCAAGCCCCCCTCGTGCAACGACCCCCTCCTCGTTCTCGTGCAATGACCCCCCTCGTCCTCGTGCAAGGAGCCTCTTGTTCTCGTGCAAGGGTCCCTCCTCGTGCAAGGACCCCTTGTCCTCGTGCAAGGACCCCTTGTCCTCGTGCAAGGACCCTGTCGTCCTTGTGCAAGGACCCCCTCATCCTCGTGCAAGCCCCCCCTCGTGCAGACGACCCCCTCCTTGTCCTTGTGCAATGACCCCCCTCGTCCTCGTGCAACGACCCCCCTCGTCCTCGTGCAAGGAGCCTCTCGTTTCTCGTGCAAGGTCCCTCCTCGTGCAAGGACCCCTTGTCCTCGCGCAAGGACCCTGTCGTCCTTGTGCAAGGACCCCCTCATCCTCGTGCAAGCCCCGCCTCGTGCAACCGACCCCCTCCTCGTTCTCGTGCAACGACCCCCCTCGTCCTCGTGCAAAAACCCTCTCGTTCTCGTGCAAGGTCCCTCCTCGTGCAAGGACCCCCCTCGTCCTTGTGCAAGGACCCCCTCATCCTCGTGCAAGCCCCCCTCGTGCAACGACCCCCTCCTCGTTCTCGTGCAACGACCCCCCTCGTCCTCGTGCAACGACCCCCTCGTCCTCGTGCAAGGACACTCTCGTTCTCGTGCAAGGTCCCTCCTCGTGCAAGACCCACCTTGTCTTCGTGCAAGGACCCCTCGTGCAAGACCCCCAGGTTTTCGCGCAAGGACCCCTTGTCCTCGTGCAAGGACCCTGTAGTCCTTGTGCAAGGACCCCCCTCATCCTCGTGCAAGCCCCCCCCTCGTGCAACGACCCCCTCCTTGTCCGTGTGCAATGACCCCCCTCGTCCTCGTGCAACGACCCCCTCGTCCTCGTGCAAGGAGCCTCTCGTTCTCGTGCAAGGTCCCTCCTCGTGCAAGGACCCCTTGTCCTCGTGCAAGGACCCCTTGTCCTCGTGCAAGGACCCTGTCGTCCTTGTGCAATGACCCCCTCATCCTCGTGCAAGCCCCCCCTCGTGCAACGACCCCCTCCTCGTTCTCGTGCAACGACCCCCCTCGTCCTCGTGCAACGACCCCCCTCGTCCTCGTGCAAAAACCCTCTCGTTCTCGTGCAAGGTCCCTCTCGTGCAAGGACCCCCTCGTCCTTGTGCAAGGACCCCCTCATCCTCGTGCAAGCCCCCCTCGTGCAACGACCCCCTCCTCGTTCTCGTGCAACGACCCCCTCGTCCTCGTGCAAGGACCCTCTCGTTCTCGTGCAAGGTCCCTCCTCGTGCAAGGACCCACCTTGTCTTCGTGCAAGGACCCCTCGTGCAAGACCCCCAGGTTTTCGCGCAAGGACCCCCTCGTCCTCGTGCAATGACCTCCCTCATCCTCGTGCAAGGACCCTCTCGTTCTCGTGCAATGTCCCTCCTCGTGCAAGGACCCTATTGTCCTCGTGCAAGGACTCCCTCGTCCCTGTGCAATGATCCCCTCGTCCTCATGCAAGGACCCCCCTCGTCCTTGTGCAAGGACCCCCTCATCCTCGTGCAAGGGCCCTTCTCGTGCAAGGCCCCTCGTTCTCGTGCAAGGGCCCCTTCGTCCTTGTGCAAGGACCGTCCTTGTGCAAGGACCTCCCTCATCCTCGTGCAAGGACCCCTTTGTCCTCGTGCAAGGACCCCCTCGTCCTCGTGCAAGGCTCACTTGTCCTTGTGCAAGGCCCCCCCTCGTGCAACGACCCCCTCCTTGTCCTTGTGCAATGACCCCCCTCGTCCTCGTGCAACGACCCCCTTCGTCCTCGTGCAAGGAGCCTCTCGTTCTCGTGCAAGGTCCCTCCTCGTGCAAGGACCCCTTGTCCTCGTGCAAGGACCCCTTGTCCTCGTGCAAGGACCCTGTCGTCCTTGTGCAAGGACCCCCTCATCCTCGTGCAAGCCCCCCCTCGTGCAACGACCCCCTCCTCGTTCTCGTGCAACGACCCCCCTCGTCCTCGTGCAAGGACCCCCCTCGTCCTCGTGCAACGACTCCCCTCGTCCTCGTGCAAAAACCCTCTCGTTCTCGTGCAAGGTCCCTCCTCGTGCAAGGACCCCCATGTCCTTGTGCAAGGACCCCCTCATCCTCGTGCAAGCCCCCCTCGTGCAACGACCCCCTCCTCGTTCTCGTGCAACGACCCCCCTCGTCCTCGTGCAACGACCCCCCTCGTCCTCGTGCAACGACTCCCCTCGTCCTCGTGCAAAAACCCTCTCGTTCTCGTGCAAGGTCCCTCCTCGTGCAAGGACCCCCATGTCCTTGTGCAAGGACCCCCTCATCCTCGTGCAAGCCCCCCTCGTGCAACGACCCCCCCCTCGTCCTCGTGCAACGACCCCCTCGTCCTCGTGCAAGGACCCTCTCGTTCTCGTGCAAGGTCCCTCCTCGTGCAAGGACCCACCTTGTCTTCGTGCAAGGACCCCCTCGTGCAAGACCCCCAGGTTTTCGCGCAAGGACCCCCCTCGTCCTCGTGCAATGACCTCCCTCATCCTCGTGCAAGGACCCTCTCGTTCTCGTGCAATGTCCCTCCTCGTGCAAGGACCCTATTGTCCTCGTGCAAGGACTCCCTCGTCCCTGTGCAATGATCCCCTCGTCCTCATGCAAGGACCCCCTCGTCCTTGTGCAAGGACCCCCTCATCCTCGTGCAAGGGCCCTTCTCGTGCAAGGCCCCTCGTTCTCGTGCAAGGGCCCCTTCGTCCTTGTGCAAGGACCGTCCTTGTGCAAGGACCTCCCTCATCCTCGTGCAAGGACCCCTTTGTCCTCGTGCAAGGACCCCCTCGTCCTCGTGCAAGGCTCACTTGTCCTCGTGCAAGCCCCCCCTCGTGCAACGACCCCCTCCTTGTCCTTGTGCAATGACCCCCTCGTCCTCGTGCAACGACCCCCCTCGTCCTCGTGCAAGGAGCCTCTCGTTCTCGTGCAAGGTCCCTCCTCGTGCAAGGACCCCTTGTCCTCGTGCAAGGACCCCTTGTCCTCGTGCAAGGACCCTGTCGTCCTTGTGCAAGGACCCCCTCATCCTCGTGCAAGCCCCCCCTCGTGCAACGACCCCCTCCTCGTTCTCGTGCAACGACCCCCCTCGTCCTCGTGCAACGACCCCCCTCGTCCTCGTGCAAAAACCCTCTCGTTCTCGTGCAAGGTCCCTCCTCGTGCAAGGACCCCCTCGTCCTTGTGCAAGGACCCCCTCATCCTCGTGCAAGCCCCCCTCGTGCAACGACCCCCTCCTCGTTCTCGTGCAACGACCCACCTCGTCCTCGTGCAACGACCCCCCTCGTCCTCGTGCAAAAACCCTCTCGTTCTCGTGCAAGGTCCCTCCTCGTGCAAGGACCCCCTCGTCCTTGTGCAAGGACCCCCTCATCCTCGTGCAAGCCCCCCTCGTGCAACGACCCCCTCCTCGTTCTCGTGCAACGACCCCCCTCGTCCTCGTGCAACGACCCCCTCGTCCTCGTGCAAGGACACTCTCGTTCTCGTGCAAGGTCCCTCCTCGTGCAAGGACCCACCTTGTCTTCGTGCAAGGACCCCCTCGTGCAAGACCCCCAGGTTTTCGCGCAAGGACCCCCTTGTCCTCGTGCAAGGACCCCTTGTCCTCGTGCAAGGACCCTGTCGTCCTTGTGCAAGGACCCCCTCATCCTCGTGCAAGCCCCCCCTCGTGCAACGACCCCCTCCTCGTTCTCGTGCAACGACCCCCCTCGTCCTCGTGCAACGACCCCCCTCGTCCTCGTGCAAAAACCCTCTCGTTCTCGTGCAAGGTCCCTCCTCGTGCAAGGACCCCCTCGTCCTTGTGCAAGGACCCCCACATCCTCGTGCAAGCCCCCCTCGTGCAACGACCCCCTCCTCGTTCTCGTGCAACGACCCCCCTCGTCCTCGTGCAACGACCCCCTCGTCCTCGTGCAAGGACCCTCTCGTTCTCGTGCAAGGTCCCTCCTCGTGCAAGGACCCACCTTGTCTTCGTGCAAGGACCCCCTCGTCCTCATGCAAGGCTCACTTGTCCTTGTGCAAGGCCCCCCTCGTGCAACGACCCCCTCCTTGTCCTTGTGCAATGACCCCCCTCGTCCTCGTGCAACGACCCCCCTCGTCCTCGTGCAAGGAGCCTCTCGTTCTCGTGCAAGGTCCCTCCTCGTGCAAGGACCCCTTGTCCTCGTGCAAGGACCCTGTCGTCCTTGTGCAAGGACCCCCTCATCCTCGTGCAAGCCCCGCCTCGTGCAACGACCCCCTCCTCGTTCTCGTGCAACGACCCCCCTCGTCCTCGTGCAACGACCCCCCTCGTCCTCGTGCAAAAACCCTCTCGTTCTCGTGCAAGGTCCCTCCTCGTGCAAGGACCCCCTCGTCCTTGTGCAAGGACCCCCTCATCCTCGTGCAAGCCCCCCTCGTGCAACGACCCCCTCCTCGTTCTCGTGCAACGACCCCCCTCGTCCTCGTGCAACGACCCCCTCGTCCTCGTGCAAGGACACTCTCGTTCTCGTGCAAGGTCCCTCCTCGTGCAAGGACCCACCTTGTCTTCGTGCAAGGACCCCCTCGTGCAAGACCCCCAGGTTTTCGCGCAAGGACCCCCTTGTCCTCGTGCAAGGACCCTGTAGTCCTTGTGCAAGGACCCCCTCATCCTCGTGCAAGCCCCCCCTCGTGCAACGACCCCCTCCTTGTCCGTGTGCAATGACCCCCCTCGTCCTCGTGCAACGACCCCCTCGTCCTCGTGCAAGGAGCCTCTCGTTCTCGTGCAAGGTCCCTCCTCGTGCAAGGACCCCTTGTCCTCGTGCAAGGACCCCTTGTCCTCGTGCAAGGACCCTGTCGTCCTTGTGCAAGGACCCCCTCATCCTCGTGCAAGCCCCCCCTCGTGCAACGACCCCCTCCTCGTTCTCGTGCAACGACCCCCCTCGTCCTCGTGCAACGACCCCCCTCGTCCTCGTGCAAAAACCCTCTCGTTCTCGTGCAAGGTCCCTCCTCGTGCAAGGACCCCCTCGTCCTTGTGCAAGGACCCCCTCATCCTCGTGCAAGCCCCCCTCGTGCAACGACCCCCTCCTCGTTCTCGTGCAATGACCCCCCTCGTCCTCGTGCAAGGAGCCTCTTGTTCTCGTGCAAGGTCCCTCCTCGTGCAAGGACCCCTTGTCCTCGTGCAAGGACCCCTTGTCCTCGTGCAAGGACCCTGTCGTCCTTGTGCAAGGACCCCCTCATCCTCGTGCAAGCCCCCCCTCGTGCAACGACCCCCTCCTTGTCCTTGTGCAATGACCCCCCTCGTCCTCGTGCAACGACCCCCCTCGTCCTCGTGCAAGGAGCCTCTCGTTCTCGTGCAAGGTCCCTCCTCGTGCAAGGACCCCTTGTCCTCGTGCAAGGACCCTGTCGTCCTTGTGCAAGGACCCCCTCATCCTCGTGCAAGCCCCGCCTCGTGCAACGACCCCCTCCTCGTTCTCGTGCAACGACCCCCCTCGTCCTCGTGCAAAAACCCTCTCGTTCTCGTGCAAGGTCCCTCCTCGTGCAAGGACCCCCTCGTCCTTGTGCAAGGACCCCCTCATCCTCGTGCAAGCCCCCCTCGTGCAACGACCCCCTCCTCGTTCTCGTGCAACGACCCCCCTCGTCCTCGTGCAACGACCCCCTCGTCCTCGTGCAAGGACACTCTCGTTCTCGTGCAAGGTCCCTCCTCGTGCAAGGACCCACCTTGTCTTCGTGCAAGGACCCCCTCGTGCAAGACCCCCAGGTTTTCGCGCAAGGACCCCCTTGTCCTCGTGCAAGGACCCTGTAGTCCTTGTGCAAGGACCCCCTCATCCTCGTGCAAGCCCCCCCTCGTGCAACGACCCCCTCCTTGTCCGTGTGCAATGACCCCCCTCGTCCTCGTGCAACGACCCCCTCGTCCTCGTGCAAGGAGCCTCTCGTTCTCGTGCAAGGTCCCTCCTCGTGCAAGGACCCCTTGTCCTCGTGCAAGGACCCCTTGTCCTCGTGCAAGGACCCTGTCGTCCTTGTGCAATGACCCCCTCATCCTCGTGCAAGCCCCCCCTCGTGCAACGACCCCCTCCTCGTTCTCGTGCAACGACCCCCCTCGTCCTCGTGCAACGACCCCCCTCGTCCTCGTGCAAAAACCCTCTCGTTCTCGTGCAAGGTCCCTCCTCGTGCAAGGACCCCCTCGTCCTTGTGCAAGGACCCCCTCATCCTCGTGCAAGCCCCCCTCGTGCAACGACCCCCTCCTCGTTCTCGTGCAACGACCCCCCTCGTCCTCGTGCAAGGACCCTCTCGTTCTCGTGCAAGGTCCCTCCTCGTGCAAGGACCCACCTTGTCTTCGTGCAAGGACCCCCTCGTGCAAGACCCCCAGGTTTTCGCGCAAGGACCCCCTCGTCCTCGTGCAATGACCTCCCTCATCCTCGTGCAAGGACCCTCTCGTTCTCGTGCAATGTCCCTCCTCGTGCAAGGACCCTATTGTCCTCGTGCAAGGACTCCCTCGTCCCTGTGCAATGATCCCCTCGTCCTCATGCAAGGACCCCCTCGTCCTTGTGCAAGGACCCCCTCATCCTCGTGCAAGGGCCCTTCTCGTGCAAGGCCCCTCGTTCTCGTGCAAGGGCCCCTTCGTCC
This sequence comes from Dromococcyx pavoninus, assembly GCA_033558185.1. Lineage (NCBI taxonomy): Eukaryota > Metazoa > Chordata > Aves > Cuculiformes > Neomorphidae > Dromococcyx > Dromococcyx pavoninus. Next base: position 63,475 of record JAUMJL010001787.1, read on the forward strand.
TTGTGCAAGGACCGTCCTTGTGCAAGGACCTCCCTCATCCTCGTGCAAGGACCCCTTTGTCCTCGTGCAAGGACCCCCTCGTCCTCGTGCAAGGCTCACTTGTCCTTGTGCAAGGCCCCCCCTCGTGCAACGACCCCCTCCTTGTCCTTGTGCAATGACCCCCCTCGTCCTCGTGCAACGACCCCCTTCGTCCTCGTGCAAGGAGCCTCTCGTTCTCGTGCAAGGTCCCTCCTCGTGCAAGGACCCCTTGTCCTCGTGCAAGGACCCCTTGTCCTCGTGCAAGGACCCTGTCGTCCTTGTGCAAGGACCCCCTCATCCTCGTGCAAGCCCCCCCTCGTGCAACGACCCCCTCCTCGTTCTCGTGCAACGACCCCCCTCGTCCTCGTGCAAGGACCCCCCTCGTCCTCGTGCAACGACTCCCCTCGTCCTCGTGCAAAAACCCTCTCGTTCTCGTGCAAGGTCCCTCCTCGTGCAAGGACCCCCATGTCCTTGTGCAAGGACCCCCTCATCCTCGTGCAAGCCCCCCTCGTGCAACGACCCCCTCCTCGTTCTCGTGCAACGACCCCCCTCGTCCTCGTGCAACGACCCCCCTCGTCCTCGTGCAACGACTCCCCTCGTCCTCGTGCAAAAACCCTCTCGTTCTCGTGCAAGGTCCCTCCTCGTGCAAGGACCCCCATGTCCTTGTGCAAGGACCCCCTCATCCTCGTGCAAGCCCCCCTCGTGCAACGACCCCCCCTCGTCCTCGTGCAACGACCCCCTCGTCCTCGTGCAAGGACCCTCTCGTTCTCGTGCAAGGTCCCTCCTCGTGCAAGGACCCACCTTGTCTTCGTGCAAGGACCCCCTCGTGCAAGACCCCCAGGTTTTCGCGCAAGGACCCCCTCGTCCTCGTGCAATGACCTCCCTCATCCTCGTGCAAGGACCCTCTCGTTCTCGTGCAATGTCCCTCCTCGTGCAAGGACCCTATTGTCCTCGTGCAAGGACTCCCTCGTCCCTGTGCAATGATCCCCTCGTCCTCATGCAAGGACCCCCTCGTCCTTGTGCAAGGACCCCCTCATCCTCGTGCAAGGGCCCTTCTCGTGCAAGGCCCCTCGTTCTCGTGCAAGGGCCCCTTCGTCCTTGTGCAAGGACCGTCCTTGTGCAAGGACCTCCCTCATCCTCGTGCAAGGACCCCTTTGTCCTCGTGCAAGGACCCCCTCGTCCTCGTGCAAGGCTCACTTGTCCTCGTGCAAGCCCCCCCTCGTGCAACGACCCCCTCCTTGTCCTTGTGCAATGACCCCCTCGTCCTCGTGCAACGACCCCCCTCGTCCTCGTGCAAGGAGCCTCTCGTTCTCGTGCAAGGTCCCTCCTCGTGCAAGGACCCCTTGTCCTCGTGCAAGGACCCCTTGTCCTCGTGCAAGGACCCTGTCGTCCTTGTGCAAGGACCCCCTCATCCTCGTGCAAGCCCCCCCTCGTGCAACGACCCCCTCCTCGTTCTCGTGCAACGACCCCCCTCGTCCTCGTGCAACGACCCCCCTCGTCCTCGTGCAAAAACCCTCTCGTTCTCGTGCAAGGTCCCTCCTCGTGCAAGGACCCCCTCGTCCTTGTGCAAGGACCCCCTCATCCTCGTGCAAGCCCCCCTCGTGCAACGACCCCCTCCTCGTTCTCGTGCAACGACCCACCTCGTCCTCGTGCAACGACCCCCCTCGTCCTCGTGCAAAAACCCTCTCGTTCTCGTGCAAGGTCCCTCCTCGTGCAAGGACCCCCTCGTCCTTGTGCAAGGACCCCCTCATCCTCGTGCAAGCCCCCCTCGTGCAACGACCCCCTCCTCGTTCTCGTGCAACGACCCCCCTCGTCCTCGTGCAACGACCCCCTCGTCCTCGTGCAAGGACACTCTCGTTCTCGTGCAAGGTCCCTCCTCGTGCAAGGACCCACCTTGTCTTCGTGCAAGGACCCCCTCGTGCAAGACCCCCAGGTTTTCGCGCAAGGACCCCCTTGTCCTCGTGCAAGGACCCCTTGTCCTCGTGCAAGGACCCTGTCGTCCTTGTGCAAGGACCCCCTCATCCTCGTGCAAGCCCCCCCTCGTGCAACGACCCCCTCCTCGTTCTCGTGCAACGACCCCCCTCGTCCTCGTGCAACGACCCCCCTCGTCCTCGTGCAAAAACCCTCTCGTTCTCGTGCAAGGTCCCTCCTCGTGCAAGGACCCCCTCGTCCTTGTGCAAGGACCCCCACATCCTCGTGCAAGCCCCCCTCGTGCAACGACCCCCTCCTCGTTCTCGTGCAACGACCCCCCTCGTCCTCGTGCAACGACCCCCTCGTCCTCGTGCAAGGACCCTCTCGTTCTCGTGCAAGGTCCCTCCTCGTGCAAGGACCCACCTTGTCTTCGTGCAAGGACCCCCTCGTCCTCATGCAAGGCTCACTTGTCCTTGTGCAAGGCCCCCCTCGTGCAACGACCCCCTCCTTGTCCTTGTGCAATGACCCCCCTCGTCCTCGTGCAACGACCCCCCTCGTCCTCGTGCAAGGAGTCTCTCGTTCTCGTGCAAGGTCCCTCCTCGTGCAAGGACCCCTTGTCCTCGTGCAAGGACCCTTTGTCCTCGTGCAAGGACCCTGTCGTCCTTGTGCAAGGACCCCCTCATCCTCGTGCAAGCCCCCCCTCGTGCAACGACCCCCTCCTTGTCCTTGTGCAATGACCCCCCTCGTCCTCGTGCAACGACCCCCCTCGTCCTCGTGCAAGGAGCCTCTCGTTCTCGTGCAAGGTCCCTCCTCGTGCAAGGACCCTTGTCCTCGTGCAAGGACCCCTTGTCCTCGTGCAAGGACCCTGTCGTCCTTGTGCAAGGACCCCCTCATCCTCGTGCAAGCCCCCCCTCGTGCAACGACCCCCTCCTCGTTCTCGTGCAACGACCCCCCTCGTCCTCGTGCAAAAACCCTCTCGTTCTCGTGCAAGGTCCCTCCTCGTGCAAGGACCCCCTCGTCCTTGTGCAAGGACCCCCTCATCCTCGTGCAAGCCCCCCTCGTGCAACGACCCCCTCCTCGTTCTCGTGCAACGACCCCCTCGTCCTCGTGCAACGACCCCCTCGTCCTCGTGCAAGGACCCTCTCGTTCTCGTGCAAGGTCCCTCCTCGTGCAAGGACCCACCTTGTCTTCGTGCAAGGACCCCCTCGTGCAAGACCCCCAGGTTTTCGCGCAAGGACCCCCTCGTCCTCGTGCAATGACCTCCCTCATCCTCGTGCAAGGACCCTCTCGTTCTCGTGCAATGTCCCTCCTCGTGCAAGGACCCTATAGTCCTCGTGCAAGGACTCCCTCGTCCCTGTGCAATGATCCCCTCGTCCTCATGCAAGGACCCCCTCGTCCTTGTGCAAGGACCCCCTCATCCTCGTGCAAGGGCCCTTCTCGTGCAAGGCCCCTCGTTCTTGTGCAAGGGCCCCTTCGTCCTTGTGCAAGGACCGTCCTTGTGCAAGGACCTCCCTCATCCTCGTGCAAGGACCCCTTTGTCCTCGTGCAAGGACCCCCTCGTCCTCATGAAAGGCTCACTTGTCCTTGTGCAAGGCCCCCCTCGTGCAACGACCCCCTCCTTGTCCTTGTGCAATGACCCCCCTCGTCCTCGTGCAACGACCCCCCTCGTCCTCGTGCAAGGAGCCTCTCGTTCTCGTGCAAGGTCCCTCCTCGTGCAAGGACCCCTTGTCCTCGTGCAAGGACCCTTTGTCCTCGTGCAAGGACCCTGTCGTCCTTGTGCAAGGACCCCCTCATCCTCGTGCAAGCCCCCCCCTCGTGCAACGACCCCCTCCTTGTCCTTGTGCAATGTCCCCCCTCGTCCTCGTCCAACGACTCCCCTCGTCCTCGTGCAAGGAGCCTCTCGTTCTCGTGCAAGGTCCCTCCTCGTGCAAGGACCCTTGTCCTCGTGCAAGGACCCCTTGTCCTCGTGCAAGGACCCTGTCGTCCTTGTGCAAGGACCCCCTCATCCTCGTGCAAGCCCCCCCTCGTGCAACGACCCCCTCCTCGTTCTCGTGCAACGACCCCCCTCGTCCTCGTGCAAAAACCCTCTCGTTCTCGTGCAAGGTCCCTCCTCGTGCAAGGACCCCCTCGTCCTTGTGCAAGGACCCCCTCATCCTCGTGCAAGCCCCCCTCGTGCAACGACCCCCTCCTCGTTCTCGTGCAACGACCCCCCTCGTCCTCGTGCAAGGACCCTCTCGTTCTCGTGCAAGGTCCCTCCTCGTGCAAGGACCCACCTTGTCTTCGTGCAAGGACCCCCTCGTGCAAGACCCCCAGGTTTTCGCGCAAGGACCCCCTCGTCCTCGTGCAATGACCTCCCTCATCCTCGTGCAAGGACCCTCTCGTTCTCGTGCAATGTCCCTCCTCGTGCAAGGACCCTATTGTCCTCGTGCAAGGACTCCCTCGTCCCTGTGCAATGATCCCCTCGTCCTCATGCAAGGACCCCCTCGTCCTTGTGCAAGGACCCCCTCATCCTCGTGCAAGGGCCCTTCTCGTGCAAGGCCCCTCGTTCTCGTGCAAGGGCCCCTTCGTCCTTGTGCAAGGACCGTCCTTGTGCAAGGACCTCCCTCATCCTCGTGCAAGGACCCCTTTGTCCTCGTGCAAGGACCCCCTCGTCCTCGTACAAGGCTCTCTTGTCCTTGTGCAAGGCCCCCCTCGTGCAACGACCCCCTCCTTGTCCTTGTGCAATGGCCCCCGCTCGTCCTCGTGCAACGACCCCCCTCGTCCTCGTGCAAGGAGCCTCTCGTTCTCGTGCAAGGTCCCTCCTCGTGCAAGGACCCCTTGTCCTCGTGCAAGGACCCCTTGTCCTCGTGCAAGGACCCTGTCGTCCTTGTGCAAGGACCCCCTCATCCTCGTGCAAGCCCCCCCTCGTGCAACGACCACCTCCTTGTCCTTGTGCAATGACCCCCCTCGTCCTCGTGCAACGACCCCCCTCGTCCTCGTGCAAGGAGCCTCTCGTTCTCGTGCAAGGTCCCTCCTCGTGCAAGGACCCCTTCTCCTCGTGCAAGGACCCCTTGTCCTCGTGCAAGGACCCTGTCGTCATTGTGCAAGGACCCCCTCATCCTCGTGCAAGCCCCCCCTCGTGCAACGACCCCCTCCTCGTTCTCGTGCAACGACCCCCCTCGTCCTCGTGCAACGACCCCCCTCGTCCTCGTGCAAAAACCCTCTCGTTCTCGTGCAAGGTCCCTCCTCGTGCAAGGACCCCCTCGTCCTTGTGCAAGGACCCCCTCACCCTCGTGCAAGCCCCCCTCGTGCAACGACCCCCTCCTCGTTCTCGTGCAACGACCCCCCTCGTCCTCGTGCAACGACCCCCTCCTTGTCCTTGTGCAATGACCCCCCTCGTGCTCGTGCAACGACCCCCCTCGTCCTCGTGCAAAAACCCTCTCGTTCTCGTGCAAGGTCCCTCCTCGTGCAAGGACCCCCTCGTCCTCGTGCAAGGACTCCCTCGTCCCCGTGCAAGGACCCCCTCGTGCAAGGACACCCTCGTCCTCGTGCAAGGACCCCCTCGTGCAAGACCCCCATGTTCTCATGCAAGGACCCCCTCTTCCTCGTACAAGGTCCCTCCTCGTGCAAGGACCACTTCTCCTCGTGCAAGGACCCCTTGTCCTCGTGCAAGGACCCTGTCGTCCTTGTGCAAGGACCCCCTCATCCTCGTGCAAGCCCCCCCTCGTGCAACGACCCCCTCCTCGTTCTCGTGCAACGACCCCCCTCGTCCTCGTGCAAAAACCCTCTCGTTCTCGTGCAAGGTCCCTCCTCGTGCAAGGACCCCCTCGTCCTTGTGCAAGGACCCCCTCATCCTCGTGCAAGCCCCCCTCGTGCAACGACCCCCTCCTCGTTCTCGTGCAACGACCCCCCTCGTCCTCGTGCAACGACCCCCTCGTCCTCGTGCAAGGACCCTCTCGTTCTCGTGCAAGGTCCCTCCTCGTGCAAGGACCCACCTTGTCTTCGTGCAAGGACCCCCTCGTGCAAGACCCCCAGGTTTTCGCGCAAGGACCCCCTCGTCCTCGTACAAGGGCCCTTCTCGTGCAAGGCCCCTCGTTCTCGTGCAAGGACCTCCCTCATCCTCGTGTAAGGACCTCCTCGTGCAAGACCCCCATGGTCTCATGCAAGGAACCCCTCGTCCTCGTGCAAGGCTCACTTGTCCTTGTGCAAGGCCCCCCTCGTGCAACGACCCACCCCTCGTCCTCGTGCAACGACCCCCCTCGTCCTCGTGCAACGACCCCCCTCGTCCTCGTGCAATGACCTCCCTCATCCTCGTGCAAGGACCCTCTCGTTCTCGTGCAATGTCCCTCCTCGTGCAAGGACCCTATTGTCCTCGTGCAAGGACTCCCTCGTCCCTGTGCAATGATCCCCTCGTCCTCATGCAAGGACCCCCTCGTCCTTGTGCAAGGACCCCCTCATCCTCGTGCAAGGGCCCTTCTCGTGCAAGGCCCCTCGTTCTCGTGGAAGGGCCCCTTCGTCCTTGTGCAAGGACCGTCCTTGTGCAAGGACCTCCCTCATCCTCGTGCAAGGACCCCTTTGTCCTCGTGCAAGGACCCCCTCGTCCTCGTGCAAGGCTCACTTGTCCTTGTGCAAGGCCCCCCCTCGTGCAACGACCCCCTCCTTGTCCTTGTGCAATGACCCCCCTCGTCCTCGTGCAACGACCCCCCTCGTCCTCGTGCAAGGAGCCTCTCGTTCTCGTGCAAGGTCCCTCCTCGTGCAAGGACCCCTTGTCCTCGTGCAAGGACCCCTTGTCCTCGTGCAAGGACCCTGTCGTCCTTGTGCAAGGACCCCCTCATCCTCGTGCAAGCCCCCCCTCGTGCAACGACCCCCTCCTTGTCCTTGTGCAATGACCCCCCTCGTCCTCGTGCAACGACCCCCCTCGTCCTCGTGCAAGGAGCCTCTCGTTCTCGTGCAAGGTCCCTCCTCGTGCAAGGACCCCTTGTCCTCGTGCAAGGACCCCTTGTCCTCGTGCAAGGACCCTGTCGTCCTTGTGCAAGGACCTACTCATCCTCGTGCAAGCCCCCCCTCGTGCAACGACCCCCTCCTCGTTCTCGTGCAACGACCCCCCTCGTCCTCGTGCAACGACCCCCCTCGTCCTCGTGCAAAAACTTTCTCGTTCTCGTGCAAGGTCCCTCCTCGTGCAAGGACCCCCTCGTCCTTGTGCAAGGACCCCCTCATCCTCGTGCAAGCCCCCCTCGTGCAACGACCCCCTCCTCGTTCTAGTGCAACGACCCCCCTCGTCCTCGTGCAACGACCCCCTCGTCCTCGTGCAAGGACCCTCTCGTTCTCGTGCAAGGTCCCTCCTCGTGCAAGGACCCACCTTGTCTTCGTGCAAGGACCCCCTCGTGCAAGACCCCCAGGTTTTCGCGCAAGGACCCCCTCGTCCTCGTGCAATGACCTCCCTCATCCTCGTGCAAGGACCCTCTCGTTCTCGTGCAATGTCCCTCCTCGTGCAAGGACCCTATTGTCCTCGTGCAAGGACTCCCTCGTCCCTGTGCAATGATCCCCTCGTCCTCATGCAAGGACCCCCTCGTCCTTGTGCAAGGACCCCCTCATCCTCGTGCAAGGGCCCTTCTCGTGCAAGGCCCCTCGTTCTCGTGCAAGGGCCCCTTCGTCCTTGTGCAAGGACCGTCCTTGTGCAAGGACCTCCCTCATCCTCGTGCAAGGACCCCTTTGTCCTCGTGCAAGGACCCCCTCGTCCTCGTGCAAGGCTCACTTGTCCTTGTGCAAGGCCCCCCCTCGTGCAACGACCCCCTCCTTGTCCTTGTGCAATGACCCCCCTCGTCCTCGTGCAACGACCCCCCTCGTCCTCGTGCAAGGAGCCTCTCGTTCTCGTGCAAGGTCCCTCCTCGTGCAAGGACCCCTTGTCCTCGTGCAAGGACCCCTTGTCCTCGTGCAAGGACCCTGTCGTCCTTGTGCAAGGACCTACTCATCCTCGTGCAAGCCCCCCCTCGTGCAACGACCCCCTCCTCGTTCTCGTGCAACGACCCCCCTCGTCCTCGTGCAACGACCCCCCTCGTCCTCGTGCAAAAACTTTCTCGTTCTCGTGCAAGGTCCCTCCTCTTGCAAGGACCCCCTCGTCCTTGTGCAAGGACCCCCTCATCCTCGTGCAAGCCCCCCTCGTGCAACGACCCCCTCCTCGTTCTAGTGCAACGACCCCCCTCGTCCTCGTGCAACGACCCCCTCGTCCTCGTGCAAGGACCCTCTCGTTCTCGTGCAAGGTCCCTCCTCGTGCAAGGACCCACCTTGTCTTCGTGCAAGGACCCCCTCGTGCAAGACCCCCAGGTTTTCGCGCAAGGACCCCCTCGTCCTCGTGCAATGACCTCCCTCATCCTCGTGCAAGGACCCTCTCGTTCTCGTGCAATGTCCCTCCTCGTGCAAGGACCCTATTGTCCTCGTGCAAGGACTCCCTCGTCCCTGTGCAATGATCCCCTCGTCCTCATGCAAGGACCCCCTCGTCCTTGTGCAAGGACCCCCTCATCCTCGTGCAAGGGCCCTTCTCGTGCAAGGCCCCTCGTTCTCGTGCAAGGGCCCCTTCGTCCTTGTGCAAGGACCGTCCTTGTGCAAGGACCTCCCTCATCCTCGTGCAAGGACCCCTTTGTCCTCGTGCAAGGACCCCCTCGTCCTCGTGCAAGGCTCACTTGTCCTTGTGCAAGGCCCCCCCTCGTGCAACGACCCCCTCCTTGTCCTTGTGCAATGACCCCCCTCGTCCTCGTGCAACGACCCCCCTCGTCCTCGTGCAAGGAGCCTCTCGTTCTCGTTCAAGGTCCCTCCTCGTGCAAGGACCCCTTGTCCTCGTGCAAGGACCCCTTGTCCTCGTGCAAGGACCCCCTCGTCCTTGTGCAAGGACCCCCTCATCCTCGTGCAAGCCCCCCTCGTGCAACGACCCCCTCCTCGTTCTCCTGCAACGACCCCCCTCGTCCTCGTGCAACGACCCCCTCGTCCTCGTGCAAGGACCCTCTCGTTCTCGTGCAAGGTCCCTCCTCGTGCAAGGACCCACCTTGTCTTCGTGCAAGGACCCCCTCGTGCAAGACCCCCAGGTTTTCGCGCAAGGACCCCCTCGTCCTTGTACAAGGGCCCTTCTCGTGCAAGGCCCCTTCGTTCTCATGCAAGGACCTCCCTCATCCTCGTGCAAGGACCTCCTCGTGCAAGACCCCCATGGTCTCATGCAAGGAACCCCTCGTCCTCGTGCAAGGCTCACTTGTCCTTGTGCAAGGCCGTCCTCGTGCAACGACCCACCCCTCGTCCTCGTGCAACGACCCCCCTCGTCCCCGTGCAACGACCCCCCTCGTCCTCGTGCAATGACCTCCCTCATCCTCGTGCAAGGACCCTCTCGTTCTCGTGCAAGGTCCCTCCTCGTGCAAGGACCCTATTGTCCTCGTGCAAGGACTCCCTCGTCCCTGTGCAATGATCCCCTCGTCCTCATGCAAGGACCCCCTCGTCCTTGTGCAAGGACCCCCTCATCCTCGTGCAAGGGCCCTTCTCGTGCAAGGCCCCTCGTTCTCGTGCAAGGGCCCCTTCGTCCTTGTGCAAGGACCGTCCTTGTGCAAGGACCTCCCTCATCCTCGTGCAAGGACCCCTTTGTCCTCGTGCAAGGACCCCCTCGTCCTCGTGCAAGGCTCACTTGTCCTTGTGCAAGGCCCCCCCTCGTGCAACGACCCCCTCCTTGTCCTTGTGCAATGACCCCCCTCGTCCTCGTGCAACGACCCCCCTCGTCCTCGTGCAAGGAGCCTCTCGTTCTCGTGCAAGGTCCCTCCTCGTGCAAGGACCCCTTGTCCTCGTGCAAGGACCCCTTGTCCTCGTGCAAGGACCCTGTCGTCCTTGTGCAAGGACCCCCTCATCCTCGTGCAAGCCCCCCCTCGTGCAACGACCCCCTCCTTGTCCTTGTGCAATGACCCCCCTCGTCCTCGTGCAACGACCCCCCTCGTCCTCGTGCAAGGAGCCTCTCGTTCTCGTGCAAGGTCCCTCCTCGTGCAAGGACCCCTTGTCCTCGTGCAAGGACCCCTTCTCCTCGTGCAAGGACCCTGTCGTCCTTGTGCAAGGACCCCCTCATCCTCGTGCAAGCCCCCCCTCGTGCAACGACCCCCTCCTCGTTCTCGTGCAACGACCCCCCTCGTCCTCGTGCAACGACCCCCCTCGTCCTCGTGCAACGACTCCCCTCGTCCTCGTGCAAAAACCGTCTCGTTCTCGTGCAAGGTCCCTCCTCGTGCAAGGACCCCCATGTCCTTGTGCAAGGACCCCCTCATCCTCGTGCAAGCCCCCCTCGTGCAACGACCCCCTCCTCGTCCTCGTGCAACGACCCCCTCGTCCTCGTGCAAGGACCCTCTCGTTCTCGTGCAAGGTCCCTCCTCGTGCAAGGACCCACCTTGTCTTCGTGCAAGGACCCCCTCGTGCAAGACCCCCAGGTTTTCGCGCAAGGACCCCCTCGTCCGCGTGCAATGACCTCCCTCATCCTCGTGCAAGGACCCTCTCGTTCTCGTGCAATATCCCTCCTCGTGCAAGGACCCTATTGTCCTCGTGCAAGGACTCCCTCGTCCCTGTGCAATGATCCCCTCGTCCTCATGCAAGGACCCCCTCGTCCTTGTGCAAGGACCCCCTCATCCTCGTGCAAGGGCCCTTCTCGTGCAAGGCCCCTCGTTCTCGTGCAAGGGCCCCTTCGTCCTTGTGCAAGGACCGTCCTTGTGCAAGGACCTCCCTCATCCTCGTGCAAGGACCCCTTTGTCCTCGTGCAAGGACCCCCTCGTCCTCGTACAAGGCTCACTTGTCCTTGTGCAAGGCCCCCCTCGTGCAACGACCCCCTCCTTGTCCTTGTGCAATGGCCCCCGCTCGTCCTCGTGCAACGACCCCCCTCGTCCTCGTGCAAGGAGCCTCTCGTTCTCGTGCAAGGTCCCTCCTCGTGCAAGGACCCCTTGTCCTCGTGCAAGGACCCCTTGTCCTCGTGCAAGGACCCTGTCGTCCTTGTGCAAGGACCCCCTCATCCTCGTGCAAGCCCCCCCTCGTGCAACGACCCCCTCCTTGTCCTTGTGCAATGACCCCCCTCGTCCTCGTGCAACGACCCCCCTCGTCCTCGTGCAACGACCCCCCTCGTCCTCGTGCAATGACCTCCCTCATCCTCGTGCAAGGACCCTCTCGTTCTCGTGCAAGGTCCCTCCTCGTGCAAGGACCCTATTGTCCTCGTGCAAGGACTCCCTCGTCCCTGTGCAATGATCCCCTCGTCCTCATGCAAGGACCCCCTCGTCCTTGTGCAAGGACCCCCTCATCCTCGTGCAAGGGCCCTTCTCGTGCAAGACCCCTCGTTCTCGTGCAAGGGCCCCTTCGTCCTTGTGCAAGGACCGTCCTTGTGCAAGGACCTCCCTCATCCTCGTGCAAGGACCCCTTTGTCCTCGTGCAAGGACCCCCTCGTCCTCGTGCAAGGCTCACTTGTCCTTGTGCAAGGCCCCCCCTCGTGCAACGACCCCCTCCTTGTCCTTGTGCAATGACCCCCCTCGTCCTCGTGCAACGACCCCCCTCGTCCTCGTGCAAGGAGCCTCTCGTTCTCGTGCAAGGTCCCTCCTCGTGCAAGGACCCCTTGTCCTCGTGCAAGGACCCCTTGTCCTCGTGCAAGGACCCTGTCGTCCTTGTGCAAGGACCCCCTCATCCTCGTGCAAGCCCCCCCTCGTGCAACGACCCCCTCCTCGTTCTCGTGCAACGACCCCCCTCGTCCTCGTGCAAAACCCCTCTCGTTCTCGTGCAAGGTCCCTCCTCGTGCAAGGACCCCCTCGTCCTTGTGCAAGGACCCCCTCATCCTCGTGCAAGCCCCCCTCGTGCAACGACCCCCTCCTCGTTCTCGTGCAACGACCCCCCTCGTCCTCGTGCAACGACCCCCTCGTCCTCGTGCAAGGACCCTCTCGTTCTCGTGCAAGGTCCCTCCTCGTGCAAGGACCCACCTTGTCTTCGTGCAAGGACCCCCTCGTGCAAGACCCCCAGGTTTTCGCGCAAGGACCCCCTCGTCCTCGTGCAATGACCTCCCTCATCCTCGTGCAAGGACCCTCTCGTTCTCGTGCAATGTCCCTCCTCGTGCAAGGACCCTATTGTCCTCGTGCAAGGACTCCCTCGTCCCTGTGCAATGATCCCCTCGTCCTCATGCAAGGACCCCCTCGTCCTTGTGCAAGGACCCCCTCATCCTCGTGCAAGGGCCCTTCTCGTGCAAGGCCCCTCGTTCTCGTGCAAGGGCCCCTTCGTCCTTGTGCAAGGACCGTCCTTGTGCAAGGACCTCCCTCATCCTCGTGCAAGGACCCCTTTGTCCTCGTGCAAGGACCCCCTCGTCCTCGTGCAAGGCTCACTTGTCCTTGTGCAAGGCCCCCCCTCGTGCAACGACCCCCTCCTTGTCCTTGTGCAATGACCCCCCTCGTCCTCGTGCAACGACCCCCCTCGTCCTCGTGCAAGGAGCCTCTCGTTCTCGTGCAAGGTCCCTCCTCGTGCAAGGACCCCTTGTCCTCGTGCAAGGACCCCCTCGTCCTTGTGCAAGGACCCCCTCATCCTCGTGCAAGCCCCCCTCGTGCAACGACCCCCTCCTCGTTCTCGTGCAACGACCCCCCTCGTCCTCGTGCAACGACCCCCTCGTCCTCGTGCAAGGACCCTCTCGTTCTCGTGCAAGGTCCCTCCTCGTGCAAGGACCCACCTTGTCTTCGTGCAAGGACCCCCTCGTGCAAGACCCCCAGGTTTTCGCGCAAGGACCCCCTCGTCCTCGTACAAGGGCCCTTCTCGTGCAAGGCCCCTCGTTCTCGTGCAAGGACCTCCCTCATCCTCGTGTAAGGACCTCCTCGTGCAAGACCCCCATGGTCTCATGCAAGGAACCCATCGTCCTCGTGCAAGGCTCACTTGTCCTTGTGCAAGGCCCCCCTCGTGCAACGACCCACCCCTCGTCCTCGTGCAACGACCCCCCTCGTCCTCGTGCAACGACCCCCCTCGTCCTCGTGCAACGACCCCCCTCGTCCTCGTGCAATGACCTCCCTCATCCTCGTGCAAGGACCCTCTCGTTCTCGTGCAATGTCCCTCCTCGTGCAAGGACCCTATTGTCCTCGTACAAGGACTCCCTCGTCCCTGTGCAATGATCCCCTCGTCCTCATGCAAGGACCCCCTCGTCCTTGTGCAAGGACCCCCTCATCCTCGTGCAAGGGCCCTTCTCGTGCAAGGCCCCTCGTTCTCGTGGAAGGGCCCCTTCGTCCTTGTGCAAGGACCGTCCTTGTGCAAGGACCTCCCTCATCCTCGTGCAAGGACCCCTTTGTCCTCGTGCAAGGACCCCCTCGTCCTCGTGCAAGGCTCACTTGTCCTTGTGCAAGGCCCCCCCTCGTGCAACGACCCCCTCCTTGTCCTTGTGCAATGACCCCCCTCGTCCTCGTGCAACGACCCCCCTCGTCCTCGTGCAAGGAGCCTCTCGTTCTCGTGCAAGGTCCCTCCTCGTGCAAGGACCCCTTGTCCTCGTGCAAGGACCCCTTGTCCTCGTGCAAGGACCCTGTCGTCCTTGTGCAAGGACCCCCTCATCCTCGTGCAAGCCCCCCCTCGTGCAACGACCCCCTCCTTGTCCTTGTGCAATGACCCCCCTCGTCCTCGTGCAACGACCCCCCTCGTCCTCGTGCAAGGAGCCTCTCGTTCTCGTGCAAGGTCCCTCCTCGTGCAAGGACCCCTTGTCCTCGTGCAAGGACCCCTTGTCCTCGTGCAAGGACCCTGTCGTCCTTGTGCAAGGACCTACTCATCCTCGTGCAAGCCCCCCCTCGTGCAACGACCCCCTCCTCGTTCTCGTGCAACGACCCCCCTCGTCCTCGTGCAACGACCCCCCTCGTCCTCGTGCAAATACTTTCTCGTTCTCGTGCAAGGTCCCTCCTCGTGCAAGGACCCCCTCGTCCTTGTGCAAGGACCCCCTCATCCTCGTGCAAGCCCCCCTCGTGCAACGACCCCCTCCTCGTTCTCGTGCAACGACCCCCCTCGTCCTCGTGCAACGACCCCCTCGTCCTCGTGCAAGGACCCTCTCGTTCTCGTGCAAGGACCCCCTCGTGCAAGACCCCCAGGTTTTCGCGCAAGGACCCCCTCGTCCTCGTGCAATGACCTCCCTCATCCTCGTGCAAGGACCCTCTCGTTCTCGTGCAATGTCCCTCCTCGTGCAAGGACCCTATTGTCCTCGTGCAAGGACTCCCTCGTCCCTGTGCAATGATCCCCTCGTCCTCATGCAAGGACCCCCTCGTCCTTGTGCAAGGACCCCCTCATCCTCGTGCAAGGGCCCTTCTCGTGCAAGGCCCCTCGTTCTCGTGCAAGGGCCCCTTCGTCCTTGTGCAAGTACCGTCCTTGTGCAAGGACCTCCCTCATCCTCGTGCAAGGACCCCTTTGTCCTCGTGCAAGGACCCCCTCGTCCTCGTGCAAGGCTCACTTGTCCTTGTGCAAGGCCCCCCTCGTGCAACGACCCCCTCCTTGTCCTTGTGCAATGGCCCCCGCTCGTCCTCGTGCAACGACCCCCCTCGTCCTCGTGCAAGGAGCCTCTCGTTCTCGTGCAATGTCCCTCCTCGTGCAAGGACCCCTTGTCCTCGTGCGAGGACCCCTTGTCCTCGTGCAAGGACCCTGTCGTCCTTGTGCAAGGACCCCCTCATCCTCGTGCAAGCCCCCCCTCGTGCAACGACCCCCTCCTTGTCCTTGTGCAATGACCCCCCTCGTCCTCGTGCAACGACCACCCTCGTCCTCGTGCAAGGAGCCTCTCGTTCTCGTGCAAGGTCCCTCCTCGTGCAAGGACCCCTTCTCCTCGTGCAAGGACCCCTTGTCCTCGTGCAAGGACCCTGTCGTCCTTGTGCAAGGACCCCCTCATCCTCGTGCAAGCCCCCCCTCGTGCAACGACCCCCTCCTCGTTCTCGTGCAACGACCCCCCTCGTCCTCGTGCAACGACCCCCCTCGTCCTCGTGCAAAAACCCTCTCGTTCTCGTGCAAGGTCCCTCCTCGTGCAAGGACCCCCTCGTCCTTGTGCAAGGACCCCCTCATCCTCGTGCAAGCCCCCCTCGTGCAACGACCCCCTCCTCGTTCTCGTGCAACGACCCCCCTCGTCCTCGTGCAACGACCCCCTCCTTGTCCTTGTGCAATGACCCCCCTCGTGCTCGTGCAACGACCCCCCTCGTCCTCGTGCAAAAACCCTCTCGTTCTCGTGCAAGGTCCCTCCTCGTGCAAGGACCCCCTCGTCCTCGTGCAAGGACTCCCTCGTCCCCGTGCAAGGACCCCCTCGTGCAAGGACACCCTCGTCCTCGTGCAAGGACCCCCTCGTGCAAGACCCCCATGTTCTCATGCAAGGACCCCCTCGTCCTCGTACAAGGGCCCTTCTCGTGCAAGGCCCCTCGTTCTCGTGCAAGGACCCCCCTCGTCCTTGTGCAAGGACCGTCCTCGTGCAAGGACCTCCCTCATCCTCGTGCAAGGACCCCCTCGTCCTCGTGCAAGCACCCTCCTCGTGCAAGGACCCACCTTGTCCTCGTGCAAGGACTCCCTCGCCCCCGTGCAATGACCCCCTCGTCCTCGTGCAAGAACCCCCTCGTGTAAGACCCCCTCGTCCCTGTTCAAGGTCCCCCTCGTGCAAGAACCCTCATCCTCCTGCAAGGACCCCCTCGTCCTCGTACAAGGGCCCTTCTCGTGCAAGGCCCCTCGTTCTCATGCAAGGACCCCCCTCGTCCTTGTGCAAGGTCCGTCCTCGTGCAAGGACCTCCCTCATCCTCGTTCAAGAACCCCCTTGTCCTCATGCAAGGACCCCCTCGTCCTCGTGCAAGGCTCACTTGTCCTTGTGCAAGGCCCCCCTCGTGCAACGACCCACCCCTCGTCCTCGTGCAACGACCCCCCTCGTCCTCGTGCAACGACCCCCCTCGTCCTCGTGCAACGACTCCCCTCGTCCTCGTGCAAGGACCCTCTCGTTCTCGTGCAAGGTCCCTCCTCGTGCAAGGACCCTATTGTCCTCGTGCAAGGACTCCCTCGTCCCTGTGCAATGATCCCCTCGTCCTCATGCAAGGACCCCCTCGTCCTTGTGCAAGGACCCCCTCATCCTCGTGCAAGGGCCCTTCTCGTGCAAGACCCCTCGTTCTCGTGCAAGGGCCCCTTCGTCCTTGTGCAAGGACCGTCCTTGCGCAAGGACCTCCCTCATCCTCGTGCAAGGACCCCTTTCTCCTCGTGCAAGGACCCCCTCGTCCTCGTGCAAGGCTCACTTGTCCTTGTGCAAGGCCCCCCCTCGTGCAACGACCCCCTCCTTGTCCTTGTGCAATGACCCCCCTCGTCCTCGTGCAACGACCCCCCTCGTCCTCGTGCAAGGAGCCTCTCGTTCTCGTGCAAGGTCCCTCCTCGTGCAAGGACCCCTTGTCCTCGTGCAAGGACCCCTTGTCCTCGTGCAAGGACCCTGTCGTCCATGTGCAAGGACCCCCTCATCCTCGTGCAAGCCCCCCCTCGTGCAACGACCCCCTCCTCGTTCTCGTGCAACGACCCCCCTCGTCCTCGTGCAACGACCCCCCTCGTCCTCGTGCAAAAACTTTCTCGTTCTCGTGCAAGGTCCCTCCTCGTGCAAGGACCCCCTCGTCCTTGTGCAAGGACCCCCTCATCCTCGTGCAAGCCCCCCTCGTGCAACGACCCCCCTCCTCGTTCTCGTGCAACGACCCCCCTCGTCCTCGTGCAACGACCCCCTCGTCCTCGTGCAAGGACCCTCTCGTTCTCGTGCAAGGTCCCTCCTCGTGCAAGGACCCACCTTGTCTTCGTGCAAGGACCCCCTCGTGCAAGACCCCCAGGTTTTCGCGCAAGGACCCCCTCGTCCTCGTGCAATGACCTCCCTCATCCTCGTGCAAGGACCCTCTCGTTCTCGTGCAATGTCCCTCCTCGTGCAAGGACCCTATTGTCCTCGTGCAAGGACTCCCTCGTCCCTGTGCAATGATCCCCTCGTCCTCATGCAAGGACCCCCTCGTCCTTGTGCAAGGACCCCCTCATCCTCGTGCAAGGGCCCTTCTCGTGCAAGGCCCCTCGTTCTCGTGCAAGGGCCCCTTCGTCCTTGTGCAAGGACCGTCCTTGTGCAAGGACCTCCCTCATCCTCGTGCAAGGACCCCTTTGTCCTCGTGCAAGGACCCCCTCGTCCTCGTGCAAGGCTCACTTGTCCTTGTGCAAGGCCCCCCTCGTGCAACGACCCCCTCCTTGTCCTTGTGCAATGACCCCCCTCGTCCTCGTGCAACGACCCCCCTCGTCCTCGTGCAAGGAGCCTCTCGTTCTCGTGCAAGGTCCCTCCTCGTGCAAGGACCCCTTCTCCTCGTGCAAGGACCCCTTGTCCTCGTGCAAGGACCCTGTCGTCCTTGTGCAAGGACCCCCTCATCCTCGTGCAAGCCCCCCCTCGTGCAACGACCCCCTCCTCGTTCTCGTGCAACGACCCCCCTCGTCCTCGTGCAACGACCCCCCTCGTCCTCGTGCAAAAACCCTCTCGTTCTCGTGCAAGGTCCCTCCTCGTGCAAGGACCCCCTCGTCCTTGTGCAAGGACCCCCTCATCCTCGTGCAAGCCCCCCTCGTGCAACGACCCCCTCCTCGTTCTCGTGCAATGACCCCCCTCGTCCTCGTGCAACGACCCCCTCCTTGTCCTTGTGCAATGACACCCCTCGTGCTCGTGCAACGACCCCCCTCGTCCTCGTGCAAAAACCCTCTCGTTCTCGTGCAAGGTCCCTCCTCGTGCAAGGACCCCCTCGTCCTCGTGCAAGGACTCCCTCGTCCCCGTGCAGGGACCCCCTCGTGCAAGGACACCCTCGTCCTCGTGCAAGGACCCCCTCGTGCAAGACCCCCATGTTCTCATGCAAGGACCCCCTCGTCCTCGTACAAGGGCCCTTCTCGTGCAAGGCCCCTCGTTCTCGTGCAAGGACCCCCCTCGTCCTTGTGCAAGGACCGTCCTCGTGCAAGGACCTCCCTCATCCTCGTGCAAGGACCCCCTCGTCCTCGTGCAAGCACCCTCCTCGTGCAAGGACCCACCTTGTCCTCGTGCAAGGACTCCCTCGCCCCCGTGCAATGACCCCCTCGTCCTCGTGCAAGAACCCCCTCGTGTAAGACCCCCTCGTCCCTGTTCAAGGTCCCCCTCGTGCAAGAACCCTCATCCTCCTGCAAGGACCCCCTCGTCCTCGTACAAGGGCCCTTCTCGTGCAAGGCCCCTCGTTCTCATGCAAGGACCCCCCTCGTCCTTGTGCAAGGTCCGTCCTCGTGCAAGGACCTCCCTCATCCTCGTTCAAGAACCCCCTTGTCCTCATGCAAGGACCCCCTCGTCCTCGTGCAAGGCTCACTTGTCCTTGTGCAAGGCCCCCCTCGTGCAACGACCCACCCCTCGTCCTCGTGCAACGACCCCCCTCGTCCTCGTGCAACGACCCCCCTCGTCCTCGTGCAACGACCCCCCTCGTCCTCGTGCAACGACTCCCCTCGTCCTCGTGCAACGACCCCTCTCGTCCTCGTGCAATGACCTCCCTCATCCTCGTGCAAGGACCCTCTCGTTCTCGTGCAAGGTCCCTCCTCGTGCAAGGACCCTATTGTCCTCGTGCAAGGACTCCCCTCGTCCCTGTGCAATGATCCCCTCGTCCTCATGCAAGGACCCCCTCGTCCTTGTGCAAGGACCCCCTCATCCTCGTGCAAGGGCCCTTCTCGTGCAAGGCCCCTCGTTCTCGTGCAAGGGCCCCTTCGTCCTTGTGCAAGGACCGTCCTTGTGCAAGGACCTCCCTCATCCTCGTGCAAGGACCCCTTTGTCCTCGTGCAAGGACCCCCTCGTCCTCGTGCAAGGCTCACTTGTCCTTGTGCAAGGCCCCCCCTCGTGCAACGACCCCCTCCTTGTCCTTGTGCAATGACCCCCCTCGTCCTCGTGCAACGACCCCCCTCGTCCTCGTGCAAGGAGCCTCTCGTTCTCGTGCAAGGTCCCTCCTCGTGCAAGGACCCCTTGTCCTCGTGCAAGGACCCCTTGTCCTCGTGCAAGGACCCTGTCGTCCTTGTGCAAGGACCCCCTCATCCTCGTGCAAGCCCCCCCTCGTGCAACAACCCCCTCCTTGTCCTTGTGCAATGACCCCCCTCGTCCTCGTGCAACGACCCCCCTCGTCCTCGTGCAAGGAGCCTCTCGTTCTCGTGCAAGGTCCCTCCTCGTGCAAGGACCCCTTCTCCTCGTGCAAGGACCCCTTGTCCTCGTGCAAGGACCCTGTCGTCCATGTGCAAGGACCCCCTCATCCTCGTGCAAGCCCCCCCTCGTGCAACGACCCCCTCCTCGTTCTCGTGCAACGACCCCCCTCGTCCTCGTGCAACGACCCCCCTCGTCCTCGTGCAAAAACCCTCTCGTTCTCGTGCAAGGTCCCTCCTCGTGCAAGGACCCCCTCGTCCTTGTGCAAGGACCCCCTCATCCTCGTGCAAGCCCCCCTCGTGCAACGACCCCCTCCTCGTTCTCGTGCAACGACCCCCCTCGTCCTCGTGCAACGACCCCCTCGTCCTCGTGCAAGGACCCTCTCGTTCTCGTGCAAGGTCCCTCCTCGTGCAAGGACCCACCTTGTCTTCGTGCAAGGACCCCCTCGTGCAAGACCCCCAGGTTTTCGCGCAAGGACCCCCTCGTCCTCGTGCAATGACCTCCCTCATTCTCGTGCAAGGACCCTCTCGTTCTCGTGCAATGTCCCTCCTCGTGCAAGGACCCTATTGTCCTCGTGCAAGGACTCCCTCGTCCCTGTGCAATGATCCCCTCGTCCTCATGCAAGGACCCCCTCGTCCTTGTGCAAGGACCCCCTCATCCTCGTGCAAGGGCCCTTCTCGTGCAAGGCCCCTCGTTCTCGTGCAAGGGCCCCTTCGTCCTTGTGCAAGGACCGTCCTTGTGCAAGGACCTCCCTCATCCTCGTGCAAGGACCCCTTTGTCCTCGTGCAAGGACCCCCTCGTCCTCGTGCAAGGCTCACTTGTCCTTGTGCAAGGCCCCCCCTCGTGCAACGACCCCCTCCTTGTCCTTGTGCAATGACCCCCCTCGTCCTCGTGCAACGACCCCCTCGTCCTCGTGCAAGGAGCCTCTCGTTCTCGTGCAAGGTCCCTCCTCGTGCAAGGACCCCTTGTCCTCGTGCAAGGACCCCTTGTCCTCGTGCAAGGACCCTGTCGTCCTTGTGCAAGGACACCCTCATCCTCGTGCAAGCCCCCCCTCGTGCAACGACCCCCTCCTTGTCCTTGTGCAATGACCCCCCTCGTCCTCGTGCAACGACCCCCCTCGTCCTCGTGCAAGGAGCCTCTCGTTCTCGTGCAAGGTCCCTCCTCGTGCAAGGACCCCTTGTCCTCGTGCAAGGACCCCTTGTCCTCGTGCAAGGACCCTGTCGTCCTTGTGCAAGGACCCCCTCATCCTCGTGCAAGCCCCCCCTCGTGCAACGACCCCCTCCTCGTTCTCGTGCAAAAACCCTCTCGTTCTCGTGCAAGGTCCCTCCTCGTGCAAGGACCCCCTCGTCCTTGTGCAAGGACCCCCTCATCCTCGTGCAAGCCCCCCTCGTGCAACGACCCCCTCCTCGTTCTCGTGCAATGACCCCCCTCGTCCTCGTGCAAGGAGCCTCTTGTTCTCGTGCAAGGTCCCTCCTCGTGCAAGGACCCCTTGTCCTTGTGCAATGACCCCCCTCGTCCTCGTGCAACGACCCCCCTCGTCCTCGTGCAAGGAGCCTCTCGTTCTCGTGCAAGGTCCCTCCTCGTGCAAGGACCCCTTGTCCTCGTGCAAGGACCCCTTGTCCTCGTGCAAGGACCCTGTCGTCCTTGTGCAAGGACCCCCTCATCCTCGTGCAACGACCCCCCTCGTCCTCGTGCAACGACCCCCCTCGTCCTCGTGCAACGACCCCCCTCGTCCTCGTGCAAAAACCCTCTCGTTCTCGTGCAAGGTCCCTCCTCGTGCAAGGACCCCCTCGTCCTCGTGCAAGGACTCCCTCGTCCCCGTGCAAGGACCCCCTCGTGCAAGGACACCCTCGTCCTCGTGCAAGGACCCCCTCGTGCAAGACCCCCATGTTCTCATGCAAGGACCCCCTCGTCCTCGTACAAGGGCCCTTCTCGTGCAAGGCCCCTCGTTCTCGTGCAAGGACCCCCCTCGTCCTTGTGCAAGGACCGTCCTCGTGCAAGGACCTCCCTCATCCTCGTGCAAGGACCCCCTCGTCCTCGTGCAAGCACCCTCCTCGTGCAAGGACCCACCTTGTCCTCGTGCAAGGACTCCCTCGCCCCCGTGCAATGACCCCCTCGTCCTCGCGCAAGAACCCCCTCGTGTAAGACCCCCTCGTCCCTGTTCAAGGTCCCCCTCGTGCAAGAACCCTCATCCTCCTGCAAGAACCCCCTCGTCCTCGTACAAGGGCCCTTCTCGTGCAAGGCCCCTCGTTCTCGTGCAAGGACCCCCCTCGTCCTTGTGCAAGGACCGTCCTCGTGCAAGGACCTCCCTCATCCTCGTTCAAGAACCCCCTTGTCCTCATGCAAGGACACCCTCGTCCTCGTGCAAGGCTCACTTGTCCTTGTGCAAGGCCCCCCTCGTGCAACGACCCACCCCTCGTCCTCGTGCAACGACCCCCCTCGTCCTCGTGCAACGACCCCCCTCGTCCTCGTGCAATGACCCCTTGTCCTCGTGCAAGGACCCCTCGTCCTCGTGCAAGGACCCTGTCGTCCTTGTGCAAGGACCCCCTCATCCTCGTGCAAGCCCCCCCTCGTGCAACGACCCCCTCCTTGTCCTTGTGCAATGACCCCCCTCGTCCTCGTGCAACGACCCCCCTCGTCCTCGTGCAAGGAGCCTCTCATTCTCGTGCAAGGTCCCTCCTCGTGCAAGGACCCCTTGTCCTCGTGCAAGGACCCCTTGTCCTCGTGCAAGGACCCCCTCGTCCTTGTGCAAGGACCCCCTCATCCTCGTGCAAGCCCTCCTCGTGCAACGACCCCCTCCTCGTTCTCGTGCAACGACCCCCCTCGTCCTCGTGCAACGACCCCCTCGTCCTCGTGCAAGGACCCTCTCGTTCTCGTGCAAGGTCCCTCCTCGTGCAAGGACCCACCTTGTCTTCGTGCAAGGACCCCCTCGTGCAAGACCCCCAGGTTTTCGCGCAAGGACCCCCCTCGTCCTCGTGCAATGACCTCCCTCATCCTCGTGCAAGGACCCTCTCGTTCTCGTGCAAGGTCCCTCCTCGTGCAAGGACCCTATTGTCCTCGTGCAAGGACTCCCTCGTCCCTGTGCAATGATCCCCTCGTCCTCATGCAAGGACCCCCTCGTCCTTGTGCAAGGACCCCCTCATCCTCGTGCAAGGGCCCTTCTCGTGCAAGGCCCCTCGTTCTCGTGCAAGGGCCCCTTCGTCCTTGTGCAAGGACCGTCCTTGTGCAAGGACCTCCCTCATCCTCGTGCAAGGACCCCTTTGTCCTCGTGCAAGGACCCCCTCGTCCTCGTGCAAGGCTCACTTGTCCTTGTGCAAGGCCCCCCCTCGTGCAACGACCCCCTCCTTGTCCTTGTGCAATGACCCCCCTCGTCCTCGTGCAACGACCCCCATCGTCCTCGTGCAAGGAGCCTCTCGTCCTCGTGCAAGGTCCCTCCTCGTGCAAGGACCACTTGTCCTCGTGCAAGGACCCCTTGTCCTCGTGCAAGGACCCTGTCGTCCTTGTGCAAGGACCCCCTCATCCTCGTGCAAGCCCCCCCTCGTGCAACGACCACCTCCTTGTCCTTGTGCAATGACCCCCCTCGTCCTCGTGCAACGACCCCCCTCGTCCTCGTGCAAGGAGCCTCTCGTTCTCGTGCAAGGTCCCTCCTCGTGCAAGGACCCCTTCTCCTCGTGCAAGGACCCCTTGTCCTCGTGCAAGGACCCTGTCGTCATTGTGCAAGGACCCCCTCATCCTCGTGCAAGCCCCCCCTCGTGCAACGACCCCCTCCTCGTTCTCGTGCAACGACCCCCCTCGTCCTCGTGCAACGACCCCCCTCGTCCTCGTGCAAAAACCCTCTCGTTCTCGTGCAAGGTCCCTCCTCGTGCAAGGACCCCCTCGTCCTTGTGCAAGGACCCCCTCACCCTCGTGCAAGCCCCCCTCGTGCAACGACCCCCTCCTCGTTCTCGTGCAACGACCCCCCTCGTCCTCGTGCAACGACCCCCTCCTTGTCCTTGTGCAATGACCCCCCTCGTGCTCGTGCAACGACCCCCCTCGTCCTCGTGCAAAAACCCTCTCGTTCTCGTGCAAGGTCCCTCCTCGTGCAAGGACCCCCTCGTCCTCGTGCAAGGACTCCCTCGTCCCCGTGCAAGGACCCCCTCGTGCAAGGACACCCTCGTCCTCGTGCAAGGACCCCCTCGTGCAAGACCCCCATGTTCTCATGCAAGGACCCCCTCTTCCTCGTACAAGGTCCCTCCTCGTGCAAGGACCACTTCTCCTCGTGCAAGGACCCCTTGTCCTCGTGCAAGGACCCTGTCGTCCTTGTGCAAGGACCCCCTCATCCTCGTGCAAGCCCCCCCTCGTGCAACGACCCCCTCCTCGTTCTCGTGCAACGACCCCCCTCGTCCTCGTGCAAAAACCCTCTCGTTCTCGTGCAAGGTCCCTCCTCGTGCAAGGACCCCCTCGTCCTTGTGCAAGGACCCCCTCATCCTCGTGCAAGCCCCCCTCGTGCAACGACCCCCTCCTCGTTCTCGTGCAACGACCCCCCTCGTCCTCGTGCAACGACCCCCTCGTCCTCGTGCAAGGACCCTCTCGTTCTCGTGCAAGGTCCCTCCTCGTGCAAGGACCCACCTTGTCTTCGTGCAAGGACCCCCTCGTGCAAGACCCCCAGGTTTTCGCGCAAGGACCCCCTCGTCCTCGTACAAGGGCCCTTCTCGTGCAAGGCCCCTCGTTCTCGTGCAAGGACCTCCCTCATCCTCGTGTAAGGACCTCCTCGTGCAAGACCCCCATGGTCTCATGCAAGGAACCCCTCGTCCTCGTGCAAGGCTCACTTGTCCTTGTGCAAGGCCCCCCTCGTGCAACGACCCACCCCTCGTCCTCGTGCAACGACCCCCCTCGTCCTCGTGCAACGACCCCCCTCGTCCTCGTGCAATGACCTCCCTCATCCTCGTGCAAGGACCCTCTCGTTCTCGTGCAATGTCCCTCCTCGTGCAAGGACCCTATTGTCCTCGTGCAAGGACTCCCTCGTCCCTGTGCAATGATCCCCTCGTCCTCATGCAAGGACCCCCTCGTCCTTGTGCAAGGACCCCCTCATCCTCGTGCAAGGGCCCTTCTCGTGCAAGGCCCCTCGTTCTCGTGGAAGGGCCCCTTCGTCCTTGTGCAAGGACCGTCCTTGTGCAAGGACCTCCCTCATCCTCGTGCAAGGACCCCTTTGTCCTCGTGCAAGGACCCCCTCGTCCTCGTGCAAGGCTCACTTGTCCTTGTGCAAGGCCCCCCCTCGTGCAACGACCCCCTCCTTGTCCTTGTGCAATGACCCCCCTCGTCCTCGTGCAACGACCCCCCTCGTCCTCGTGCAAGGAGCCTCTCGTTCTCGTGCAAGGTCCCTCCTCGTGCAAGGACCCCTTGTCCTCGTGCAAGGACCCCTTGTCCTCGTGCAAGGACCCTGTCGTCCTTGTGCAAGGACCCCCTCATCCTCGTGCAAGCCCCCCCTCGTGCAACGACCCCCTCCTTGTCCTTGTGCAATGACCCCCCTCGTCCTCGTGCAACGACCCCCCTCGTCCTCGTGCAAGGAGCCTCTCGTTCTCGTGCAAGGTCCCTCCTCGTGCAAGGACCCCTTGTCCTCGTGCAAGGACCCCTTGTCCTCGTGCAAGGACCCTGTCGTCCTTGTGCAAGGACCTACTCATCCTCGTGCAAGCCCCCCCTCGTGCAACGACCCCCTCCTCGTCCTCGTGCAAAAACTTTCTCGTTCTCGTGCAAGGTCCCTCCTCGTGCAAGGACCCCCTCGTCCTTGTGCAAGGACCCCCTCATCCTCGTGCAAGCCCCCCTCGTGCAACGACCCCCTCCTCGTTCTAGTGCAACGACCCCCCTCGTCCTCGTGCAACGACCCCCTCGTCCTCGTGCAAGGACCCTCTCGTTCTCGTGCAAGGTCCCTCCTCGTGCAAGGACCCACCTTGTCTTCGTGCAAGGACCCCCTCGTGCAAGACCCCCAGGTTTTCGCGCAAGGACCCCCTCGTCCTCGTGCAATGACCTCCCTCATCCTCGTGCAAGGACCCTCTCGTTCTCGTGCAATGTCCCTCCTCGTGCAAGGACCCTATTGTCCTCGTGCAAGGACTCCCTCGTCCCTGTGCAATGATCCCCTCGTCCTCATGCAAGGACCCCCTCGTCCTTGTGCAAGGACCCCCTCATCCTCGTGCAAGGGCCCTTCTCGTGCAAGGCCCCTCGTTCTCGTGCAAGGGCCCCTTCGTCCTTGTGCAAGGACCGTCCTTGTGCAAGGACCTCCCTCATCCTCGTGCAAGGACCCCTTTGTCCTCGTGCAAGGACCCCCTCGTCCTCGTGCAAGGCTCACTTGTCCTTGTGCAAGGCCCCCCCTCGTGCAACGACCCCCTCCTTGTCCTTGTGCAATGACCCCCCTCGTCCTCGTGCAACGACCCCCCTCGTCCTCGTGCAAGGAGCCTCTCGTTCTCGTGCAAGGTCCCTCCTCGTGCAAGGACCCCTTGTCCTCGTGCAAGGACCCCTTGTCCTCGTGCAAGGACCCTGTCGTCCTTGTGCAAGGACCTACTCATCCTCGTGCAAGCCCCCCCTCGTGCAACGACCCCCTCCTCGTTCTCGTGCAACGACCCCCCTCGTCCTCGTGCAACGACCCCCCTCGTCCTCGTGCAAAAACTTTCTCGTTCTCGTGCAAGGTCCCTCCTCTTGCAAGGACCCCCTCGTCCTTGTGCAAGGACCCCCTCATCCTCGTGCAAGCCCCCCTCGTGCAACGACCCCCTCCTCGTTCTAGTGCAACGACCCCCCTCGTCCTCGTGCAACGACCCCCTCGTCCTCGTGCAAGGACCCTCTCGTTCTCGTGCAAGGTCCCTCCTCGTGCAAGGACCCACCTTGTCTTCGTGCAAGGACCCCCTCGTGCAAGACCCCCAGGTTTTCGCGCAAGGACCCCCTCGTCCTCGTGCAATGACCTCCCTCATCCTCGTGCAAGGACCCTCTCGTTCTCGTGCAATGTCCCTCCTCGTGCAAGGACCCTATTGTCCTCGTGCAAGGACTCCCTCGTCCCTGTGCAATGATCCCCTCGTCCTCATGCAAGGACCCCCTCGTCCTTGTGCAAGGACCCCCTCATCCTCGTGCAAGGGCCCTTCTCGTGCAAGGCCCCTCGTTCTCGTGCAAGGGCCCCTTCGTCCTTGTGCAAGGACCGTCCTTGTGCAAGGACCTCCCTCATCCTCGTGCAAGGACCCCTTTGTCCTCGTGCAAGGACCCCCTCGTCCTCGTGCAAGGCTCACTTGTCCTTGTGCAAGGCCCCCCCTCGTGCAACGACCCCCTCCTTGTCCTTGTGCAATGACCCCCCTCGTCCTCGTGCAACGACCCCCCTCGTCCTCGTGCAAGGAGCCTCTCGTTCTCGTTCAAGGTCCCTCCTCGTGCAAGGACCCCTTGTCCTCGTGCAAGGACCCCTTGTCCTCGTGCAAGGACCCCCTCGTCCTTGTGCAAGGACCCCCTCATCCTCGTGCAAGCCCCCCTCGTGCAACGACCCCCTCCTCGTTCTCCTGCAACGACCCCCCTCGTCCTCGTGCAACGACCCCCTCGTCCTCGTGCAAGGACCCTCTCGTTCTCGTGCAAGGTCCCTCCTCGTGCAAGGACCCACCTTGTCTTCGTGCAAGGACCCCCTCGTGCAAGACCCCCAGGTTTTCGCGCAAGGACCCCCTCGTCCTTGTACAAGGGCCCTTCTCGTGCAAGGCCCCTTCGTTCTCATGCAAGGACCTCCCTCATCCTCGTGCAAGGACCTCCTCGTGCAAGACCCCCATGGTCTCATGCAAGGAACCCCTCGTCCTCGTGCAAGGCTCACTTGTCCTTGTGCAAGGCCGTCCTCGTGCAACGACCCACCCCTCGTCCTCGTGCAACGACCCCCCTCGTCCCCGTGCAACGACCCCCCTCGTCCTCGTGCAATGACCTCCCTCATCCTCGTGCAAGGACCCTCTCGTTCTCGTGCAAGGTCCCTCCTCGTGCAAGGACCCTATTGTCCTCGTGCAAGGACTCCCTCGTCCCTGTGCAATGATCCCCTCGTCCTCATGCAAGGACCCCCTCGTCCTTGTGCAAGGACCCCCTCATCCTCGTGCAAGGGCCCTTCTCGTGCAAGGCCCCTCGTTCTCGTGCAAGGGCCCCTTCGTCCTTGTGCAAGGACCGTCCTTGTGCAAGGACCTCCCTCATCCTCGTGCAAGGACCCCTTTGTCCTCGTGCAAGGACCCCCTCGTCCTCGTGCAAGGCTCACTTGTCCTTGTGCAAGGCCCCCCCTCGTGCAACGACCCCCTCCTTGTCCTTGTGCAATGACCCCCCTCGTCCTCGTGCAACGACCCCCCTCGTCCTCGTGCAAGGAGCCTCTCGTTCTCGTGCAAGGTCCCTCCTCGTGCAAGGACCCCTTGTCCTCGTGCAAGGACCCCTTGTCCTCGTGCAAGGACCCTGTCGTCCTTGTGCAAGGACCCCCTCATCCTCGTGCAAGCCCCCCCTCGTGCAACGACCCCCTCCTTGTCCTTGTGCAATGACCCCCCTCGTCCTCGTGCAACGACCCCCCTCGTCCTCGTGCAAGGAGCCTCTCGTTCTCGTGCAAGGTCCCTCCTCGTGCAAGGACCCCTTGTCCTCGTGCAAGGACCCCTTCTCCTCGTGCAAGGACCCTGTCGTCCTTGTGCAAGGACCCCCTCATCCTCGTGCAAGCCCCCCCTCGTGCAACGACCCCCTCCTCGTTCTCGTGCAACGACCCCCCTCGTCCTCGTGCAACGACCCCCCTCGTCCTCGTGCAACGACTCCCCTCGTCCTCGTGCAAAAACCGTCTCGTTCTCGTGCAAGGTCCCTCCTCGTGCAAGGACCCCCATGTCCTTGTGCAAGGACCCCCTCATCCTCGTGCAAGCCCCCCTCGTGCAACGACCCCCTCCTCGTCCTCGTGCAACGACCCCCTCGTCCTCGTGCAAGGACCCTCTCGTTCTCGTGCAAGGTCCCTCCTCGTGCAAGGACCCACCTTGTCTTCGTGCAAGGACCCCCTCGTGCAAGACCCCCAGGTTTTCGCGCAAGGACCCCCTCGTCCGCGTGCAATGACCTCCCTCATCCTCGTGCAAGGACCCTCTCGTTCTCGTGCAATATCCCTCCTCGTGCAAGGACCCTATTGTCCTCGTGCAAGGACTCCCTCGTCCCTGTGCAATGATCCCCTCGTCCTCATGCAAGGACCCCCTCGTCCTTGTGCAAGGACCCCCTCATCCTCGTGCAAGGGCCCTTCTCGTGCAAGGCCCCTCGTTCTCGTGCAAGGGCCCCTTCGTCCTTGTGCAAGGACCGTCCTTGTGCAAGGACCTCCCTCATCCTCGTGCAAGGACCCCTTTGTCCTCGTGCAAGGACCCCCTCGTCCTCGTACAAGGCTCACTTGTCCTTGTGCAAGGCCCCCCTCGTGCAACGACCCCCTCCTTGTCCTTGTGCAATGGCCCCCGCTCGTCCTCGTGCAACGACC